>BLKR01009450.1:37500-117537 GCA_011170035.1 Teleogryllus occipitalis | reverse complement strand
AAATGGTCAGGTTATCACAGCTCGAGACGCCATTGCAGAGGTACTTGTCACTCATTATGAAAACATCTCGAGTTCGGCAAACTATGCTCCAAACTTCATTCTTCTCAAAGAAAGAATGGAAAACCGCGCTTTGGATTTTCTTAGCAGAGCACATGAGGATTATAATACCCATTTCTCCATGTTTGAAATGAGTTCTGCTCTAATGCTTGCGAAAAGCACCACACCAGGTCCAGACCAAATTCACAACTTAATGCTGCAGCATCTTCCCGAAATTGCCATGCAATTTCTTCTCCGACTCTTTAACCGTATTTGGGAAGAGCACACCATCCCTGCCTTTTGGGGAGAAGCCATCATCGTCCCAGTTCCCAAAGAAGGCAAAGATCGATCACTGCCATCAAGTTATCGACCTATCTCTCTCACAAGCTGCGTATGCAAAGTTCTGGAACGCATGGTGAATCAGCGTCTGGTCTGGACCTTGGAGTACAAAAATCTGTTGACGCCAATCCAAAGCGGGTTTAGAAAAAACCGTTCAACCTTGGACCACCTCGCTTCGTTGGCAACAGCTGTTTGTACATCGTTCGTCTTGAGGCAACATCTTGTGGCCATATTATTCGACATAGAAAAGGCCTACGACACCACGTGGAGGCATGGCATTCTGCAAACCCTGCACTCTTGGGGATTTAGGGAGAAGCTTCCTCTATTCCTTCAAAGCTTCCTTTCAAACAAATCCTTCCGTGTTCGTGTGGGTGATAGGCTTTCTCGTAGTCACCCTTTTGAAAATGGTATCCCCCAAGGATCAGTCCTGAGTGTCACTCTGTTTGCCATCGCCATCAATGGTATAGCGTCGACCGTGCGAGAACCTGTAAAGGCGGCGTTGTTTGTGGACGACTTTGCCATCTTCTGTTCATCCAGCAGCATCAGTGTGATACAGAGGCAACTTCAAATGGTGCTCAACAAGCTCCACGAATGGAGCACGTCAACGGGCTTTAATTTCTCTGCTACTAAATGTACCTGTTTGCATTTTTGTAGGATATTCCATCTGCATAGCAACCCAGTTCTTTACTTGGGAGGAAATCAGCTTCCATTCGCTGAATCTGCTAAGTTCCTGGGGCTTACATTTGACAAGTCCCTAACGTGGCGTGCTCATATCCGTGGATTACAAACCAGATGTGTCTCTCCCCTTAATCTTCTTCGAATGCTGAATGGCACATCATGGGGTGCCGACCGCACTACCCTATTGCGGTTATATAGATCACTCATGCGCTTAGTTTTGGATTACGGTAGTGAAGTGTATGGCTCGGCAGCTCCATCCACTCTGCGACCCATCAATTGTATACACCACGCTAGTATCCGTCTGTCAACTGGTGCGTATCGCACCAGCCGAATTGAGTGCCTTCTAGCCGAGGCTGGTGAGCCCTCCTTAAAAAGAAGGCGGGATATCTTATTAGCATCTTACGGTGCTAAAGTATCAGGACTTCCTAATCATCCATGTCGCCAAATAATTACCCATCCTAAGTATGAAACATCCTATATTCTTCGAACATCATTGCCTCACCCTCCAGGTATTCGATTGCGAAATCTTTTGCGTTACCTTAATGTTGATCTTCCCACCCCTGTGAAACCCCCAAGTCACCCCATTCCCCCTTGGAAACTCCTCCGTCCGAATATTGATCTCAGACTATCCAAGCTTCCCAAATAAACGACTAGCCCTCTTGTTTACCAGATGCATTTTCAGGACATGAGGATAGCCTATCCAGATCATGTATTCTTATACACAGATGGTTCATCGTGCAATGGCACAGTGGCATGCAGTTTTTACTGTATCAGAGCCACCAAATCATATCGGCTACATTCTCAGTGCAGTATCTTCACTGCTGAAATGTATGCAATTCTTGAAGCCCTAAAACACATCGAGTCGGCGAGTTTGCGCCGAGTAGTTCTCTGTTCTGATTCTCTCAGCTCACTACAAGCTGTCTCCCGTTCCTCATCAGACTACCTGACGCAATCAGTTCAAAACCTCATCCATCGCCTTTTGTCTCACCACTATGACCTGGTTCTAAGTTGGGTCCCAGGCCATGTGGGAATCGTGGGAAACGAGATGGCTGATCGGGCGGCGAAATCGGCGACGGAGAGTACTCGTGTTGATATTCCTTTTGTACCATCGTCTGATAAAGCTTCTTTAAAACGATCCATCTTTAGAGCGTGGCAAACAGAGTGGCATAATACCACCTATAAACTAAGTACAATAAAGGATTCTGTCAATTCTTGGCGTTCCTCGTCCAGACCTTCTAGGCGCGAGGAAGTTATTTTAACCCGTCTTCGTATCGGACACTGCCACTTTTCTCACAGTTTCCTCCTTCGAGGTGAGTCTCCTCCTACCTGTGATAGATGCAGGGCGGATCTTTCCGTGGAACACGTCCTCCTGCAATGTTTGAAATTTGTTGGCAGCCGACGAAGACATGGTCTGGGCAACTCTACGAGAGGTGCTCGGAGATGACGATTCCGCGCTCTCAAAGCTTTTTTGTTTTTTGAGAGAAAGCGTAATATATAATTTTATCTGACAAATAAGGGCAATAAATATTTTCTCTGCCCCAGATTTGTTTTTAAAATTTGTCTTGTTTACCTGATTTTTTTTATGCGTGATGGATGCGTTTCCTTTTAGGGTATATATGAGCTTTTAAATTAGCTGGAAAGTTGCACCAGCAACCCTTTTAATAAACTTGAATTGATTTTTTTAGAAATACTTTGACATGGGCGCCAATGACCGTGGTAGTTGAAGCGCCCTTTAAACCCAATCAATCAATCAATCAATCTTCTTTGCCTTACAAACAAAAGTCCTTCCTTTCGGTCCATTTCCAGTCCATTTCGAGTATATTGACTCTCCCAAATATTCTAGTCCATTTAAATTTTTCGTAATTCTGCCCGCAAACAAATACACCACCAATATGACATTGCATTTCTTACATCAAATTCTCCACTCGAATTATGCCACTCTGACTGAAGTGTTCTATTATCTATTTTCGTCCTCACTCCAGAAGTGCATTTTCTTTTTGATTGTTGATTTTTGTCTGCCTTCTCAGGTCAATGGGATTGTTTTCACGATGGAATATGTAATGGAATATTTGCGTCTTTCTCGATCGTGCCGCCAGATGTTGTATGATTGCAACCTTATCAAACAGTGCTGCAGATCTAGTGACACGAGCAAGAAAGACTCAAAAGGCCGTGCCATGTTCTATTGTGAAGGCAAGGCCCTCATGTGCCACATTACAAAAAAAACAAGTATATTTCAGTGATGTTGTTTCCAATTGAACATCTTAAGTGAAAAATAGTAAATATATGTTCCCATCAAAATTTATATTAATAATATAGGCTAACATTAATATTCATTTATTTTCACAATTATTTCTTTTTGCAGGTGCTCATTGCTCGTGTCCAAGCTTGCTCAGTTTGACCTGTTATGCCAAGAACTTGAAAATGCAGAAGTAAAAGCTTATGGTCTGGAAGCAATCCTTTGTCTGAGGAAAACATGTCCTGCTGTTGATAAAGTTGAAATACAACCTTCTTGTGAAAAATTGAAAGAAATTTCAGACACATTATCTTTGGATAGTGAAATTGCGAGAATGAAATTATTGGATGTTCCGTCACCGGTTCCAGCTAATCTTATGGGCTCTCCTGAGCTTGTGAAATCCCCTTTTAGAATGCCAAATATTTTGAGACATAAGGGAAACTGTAAATGTTTGTACTGTCACAGCTTACTCCTGCAAACGTCGCTTGTGGAACTTGCTTTAATAAAGGCACAACTTCATGTTTTGAAAGGGGAAAATGATCTAGCCTTGTCATATTTCAAAGGTGGCATGAATCTTTGTGAAAAACTTAAAGACATGCAGGAGAAAATTCTTAATAATCTTAGCATAACTGTCCTTGGAAAGATTTCAAATTCTTACTTTTCCCTATTTGATCCCTTTCTTTCAGCCCATTCTAAATTGTCCTTGGCATATGGGGAGTTTCTGTTTTTGACTCGCCATTATGACTTAGTTCAACATATGACTACTTATTCTCTTGAAAGTTTGCTTCAGTCACAGGAGTGCAATCTTCATATTGCTTTGGATATGATTGATAAGACTCAAGTGTTGTTTACTGAGATGAATAAAACTCCAATTGATCAGCTAGGTAAGTGGCAGTTGCTCTTGTTTATTATGCACTCTTTATGTGGTAATTAAAATCAACTTTAATCTCAATAGACTTATTTTGTTCACTGAATTTCTTTTTAACAAGTGTAATTTCCCAACTTTTGCTAGACTTCTGGGGTTCTTTTAACTTGTTTATGTAAAATATTTTGTCTGTTGTCTTTGCAGATGTAGATAATGAGAAAGAAAATCAAGCATTGAATGGAGATCCTGACTCTCTCTCTCCAAAAATAATGAAGACACCAACATCTTACAGAGACAGTTTGGTAAATGCACCAGGATTAAATAGACAGGAAGCACGTTTATACCTTTCAAAAACATTTTCTCCTTCTTTGGTTTTAAAACTTGATGCAAAGTTAAAATCTCTTGTATTTGGCAATGGACACAAGAAACCCAGAAACAAAGGAAGGAAAAAAATTGTAGCTTGCATCAATTTCAATGATTCCAATGTTAATAATGATATCCTTGAAACAATTGAAAAAGGAAAATCATTTGAAAGTGGATCAAACTGTAAAAATGAAACTACTTCAATAAATGTCTCTTCTTCACCAGATCAATTAAGTCCAAAAAAAGAACAGGAAATTGAAATAATTTCTGAAAGAATAGAAAACATTGCAATTTGTACTTCCCAAGGTTCAGCTTGCAAAATACAAAATGCGGAAAGGGGATCTTCAAAAGCATTCAGTATTAATTTCAGTGAAGAAAAAGAAACAAGTCACTCCACTCGAAACTTAAAATCTAAACATTTGAAAAAGCTAAATCAAATTTCAGAATTAGAAAACAGTGATTGTAATTTATTATCAAAGGCAGACAGAAAATGTTTTAAGTCTCCATTAATGGACGCAAGTGAAAGGAATGGCTCGTCTGAAGCTGAATTATCACCAGTAATTCATAAATCTTGGAAGAGGGTGAACAGCTCAAAAATGAAGGAAGAAAGTACAAGTGAAATGTCAAATGATATGGCAAAAGGTAAAACCAAACCAAAGGTGATTATGTACACAGATTCATCAGATGCTGAATTTGTGTCTCCAGACACTTCAGTCATACCAACTCAGAATACACTGAAGGACTTAAATTTACAGAGTGAATGTGGAGTGACATTCGAAAAGGAAGAAAAGTTGATTACTCCAAGGAAAACCAGAAATAGGTCAACGAAGGAAAATGCTTTGATGGGGGATAATCTTGCAAAAAATACTCAGAAGTCTTCCAAAAGCAAGATTTCAAAAGTAACCAAGAACAGCAAAGTACCTGTAATCTCTCAGATGTCTGAGTCAGATAATTCTCCAGAAGATGTTTGTATAAAAGTGCCCATTGATAATTGTTTACCTGTTAATGAAGATGTGCTCACACATTCTTCCTCCCCTGAATGTATCTTTATATCTCCAGAAAGAAAACCAGCATTAAAAAAATATGCAAGACGAATAGCTGTTCCACTAGAAACAGCCGATAGTAAACACACTCCCGCCAATGACAAAACCGTGGCATATTCATCAGTTAAAAAGAGTGTCACTCGAAAGAAAAGAAACCCTTATGTACTCTGATTTGTTGTGTACCTTGATATTGTACTGATTTGTGTTTAATGAATGTTAGTTATGTATGTTCATCGCTTCTATTCTATAAAGTTTACTGTTGAATGTGACATCATTAACAAATTTTAAATGTCATTTGATGTTTTTCTTCCTTATTGTATGTATATTCCTATGCATGTAAAATCACATGCCACAATGTCTAGATTTAAGTGTTCCATGAGGTGATTTTGATTTTGTTTCATTTGGAATTATATCTATCCATTTTGAAGTGAGGCAAAATGTGATTCAATCTAAAAACAAGAAAATAACATGGTCCTATTTTCTTAAACAAAAATGAAATGATGTTTTAACTGTTTACCATTCTTGAGAACAAAAATTATGGGAATTGTATTAATGTAATATTTTGTGTAAACCAAAGAATAAAATATTTTAGAAATAAGTATTGCATTATTTTCCTGTTATAATTAAAAATTGATCATTCAACATATGGTAAAACCCCCCTTTTACGTTCCCGCAATTTAGGTTTTCCCGGCATTTACAACATTTCTTGTCGGTCCCATCAGTTTTTGTATATTCATAATGTTATAAATATCCCTCTTTTACGATAGTATAATTTAAATTTTCGTGCAATTTCGAACTGCTTGCCACAACACTGTCTGGAAAGCACTTCACTAGTCACTTAACGGGCATGATAGATTAATACTGCAACTTGGGTGAAACGAATCATGTGCGCACTTTGCGACGTGCGTTGCTGTCAACAAAGAGAAGCAATTAACATTGGTTCTTACAGGCGAAAAAACATTAAAACTTATAAATCTCAGAAAAACTTTGAAACCCTACCCAAACATTAACATGAATTAAAGGCTCTAGGAAAAAAAATTACTCACGCATTTATATTCCAAAATTCAGGGCTGTATAAAGAGAAACAATTAACATTGGTTCTTAAGAAAAAAAAATAAAATAAAAAAATAACAGCATTCGGCCGAGCACAGCGTGCGACCGGGGGTCATTTTGGGGATTCGAACCCGTGTTATGTAATCTAACCGGACCGCGGGAAATTTTTTTATTATAGATAACTTTTAGTATTCGTGTAGAGCACGTTTTGGCGTAGAGTATGCATTATAAATTGCGATGATTTGGAAGGAGCGTCTCTCTTCCTTGCGCACAGCGTTTGACCAAGCGTCATTTTTGGGATTTGAGCCCATGGTATTCAAACCAAACGGTCAGGGGCAATTTTTTATATTACAGATTACGTTTAGTATTATGTAGGACACACTTTAGCGTAGAGTATGAATTAATAATTGCGCTAGCTTGGAAGGAGCGTCTCTATTCCTTGCGCACAGCGTTCTGCCGAGAGTCATTTTTGAGATTCGAACCCATGTTATTCATTGATGAGCGGCAAATTTTTTTATTACAGTTTACATTTAGTATTGGTCTATAACATAGGTGTGCGCAGGATTTTAGGAATGGGGGTGCCTGACCTAAAATTCCCGCTACCCCCCCCTCTCATGAATCAATTATTAATTTTTTAATCTTTTTAATTTTTTTATTTTTAGAATTTTTTTATTAAAAATATATGTTTACAATATATTTGAAATCTATTCAACATTTAAAACTAATTTTATTTATAATTGAATTTAGTAACTAATTTAAAATAAATACAATCTTTAGAGTAACAATCGCCTTTCAAAAGGAACAAGTTCTTTAAATTCGTTGATAACATCAAGTATATCAATTTCCATAGTTTTCGACTGTTCAATAAATAATAACATTAAAGAAGATAAACGCTCTTGGCCTATTGTAGATCGAAGCTTTGATTTTACTATTACAAGCTTTGAAAAACATTGTTCGCATGAACAGCTTTTTACTGGAATCACAGAAAACTTGATTAGAACCTCTCTAAAATTACAATACGTAGTCTTTCTACAATCTTCATCTAGCCAAATAAGCCATTTCTGTAGGTTATTTGGAGGATAATTATCACTTTTTCTGGCTTTCAGTAACTGAATTTCAGCTTGTAATTCTGAATAATTCAAATCAAAATGTTGACATAGTAATTTATGATCATTCTCAGTAGACCTAAGATGTATACAATTTCCTACTGTGTCGATAATGGATGTAGATTCTTGTGAAAACTTACAGTTCAAAGTTTCAATAACAGAATCAAGAACGGGATAAAATATAAAAAACTTTTTTTCGTTTTTCTTACTATCAGTGTAGTTCGTTATATTTGGAGAATAATCTGTTCTACGAGGAATCTTTCTAGTTCGAGTGCGTGGTATTTCTAGTCCTAATTCTTGACATTTTTCGAGAGCTCGGTTATAAACAGAATCGTAGTCACTCTCAGTACTTCTGTAGTTTGAAGAGCTGCGGATAGAGATTGAATGCATAAGACTGCTTCATTCAAATCCATAGTAGGAGATTGTCGGAGCTTACTAGTATTAAGAATAAGCTGAAGAATGGGTTCCATAATCTCTAAACAAATTATGAAATTGAAAGATTTGAACTGATTAAGTAATCCATTTCCTTTAGCTCTAACTTGCGAATCACTAGTTTCCTTAATCATAACTTCAATCGCCGAAATGATCAAATCATATTGATTTTTAACAGCTGTAACTGCTTCGGCATGACAAGCCCATCGTGTATTAGATAACGATTTCTATGTCTTGAGCTTCGCCCCGGTTGACTTGATCAGTTCTTCTAAGACGTGTCGTATTGGACTTCCTCCGATAAAATTGAATGAAAATTGCATGATACCAAAGAAATCAAATATGAGGGGATTGTCTTTTTGTGATCCACATGCACTTACAAGAGCAAGATTTAAACAATGTGCATAACAGTGTACATATAAAATTTTAGAATTTCTCTCCTTACATCTTGCTTGCACACCTGTGAATTCTCCTGCCATAGTTGCTGCGCCATCAAAACAGACTGCTATTATGTTTTCCCAATTAATACCCACTTTGTTAATTATTTTTTCCCAGCTCTTCAAAAATACTTTCAGCATCAACCTTTTTCATACGTTCTATACAGATGAATCGCTCAACGGGCAATACTTTTCCTTTTGGAATGTAGTGTACTACAACCGACATTTGTTCATGATGTCCAACATCAGAGGTTTCATCTGCTATCAATGATACAGGACGATTTTTCATTTCATCAGCTATATTTCTTAAAACAACGTTGCTTAAAGCTGCCAAAATATCATTCTGTATCCGATTACTAAGATATGTACAATTTTTTGGAGCAGTTTCCAAGTATTCAGCCATAAAAGGATTGTATTTTTTTTTAACAATGAAACTATCTCTAAAAACAACCCTTTTTCATTGCTATTTTCTGTTTCGTTATGACCACGCAAGGGTTTACCTCCCTTAGCTAAACTACGAATAATATCAATAAGTCTTGACAAATACCGATAGTTATTTTGGCGTTGTATTTCTTCTGCCCTAAGTTTCTTTTCCTTTGCTTCGTCCAATATTGTATCAATTGGTTTCGTCTTCACAAAAGCATTCCATGAATTCATGCTGTCTTGATGGTGATGCGATTTATCGTGTTTGTTTAACTTCTCTCCTATTTTGTTCCAGCTTTTGCATCCAGTATTTATAAAAACATCATCTTTAGTTCCAGTAAACCTTGTAGCATTTGTAGGAAAAAGACGACATGCGAAACAAAATATTGCATCTGCTGCAACACTGTATTCCAACCATTTGAATTTTTCGAACCACATTGAATGGAAAGATCTTGATTTGTTACTAATTACTGTCGAGGATAATTATCTAGTTAAGGCTGAAATGGACCACGTTGAATTCTAAGATTTTTTTCCAGTCTGTTTTTAGGTAACTCACAGTTAGGATCATCGAACTCGCCTAACTACAAAAAGAAATCGTTAATGAATGTTATTGACTAATTTTAAAAATATTTATACAAATGTGTTTATAATTAAATTTATATATAATCTTATTTTTTAGCTTATTCATATAAAATGAAGTTTCTTTTAGAAAATTATCTACTGTGAAAATTAATAGATCAAATATATTAATAAACCACACAAATATTAAAATAAAGAGAAATTCAGAAAATATTTTTACACTTTGAATAGTTTAAATATGAAATAATATAAATGTTCAATGGGTATCTTTTAATTTCAATTATTAGGTGAAATAAGTTTAATTTTTTGTAAATATTTTTTGAAAGAATGGAGATATCTATATGATTTCTTCTGTAATCGTTTGTAGATAAAAAGCGGCAAATGTGGAGTACTGTTTGGTGGGTATTCTTGGTTTATCATCGGATTTAGATGTGTTGTCCTAACTTCTAATGGATGTTAGCATGAACACCAATTTCTTTGAGAAAATGACCCGCGACTAATTTTTTGTTTTTACACCTTAAAACCGGAAAAAAGCGGACAATTATGAGCTATGCAGTTTTGTGAGTGGGTGAAATGGTCCTGCTAACTTCCAAGACGTGAATATAAATGCGGAAGTAATTTTTTTCTTAGAGCCATTAATTCATGTTAATGTTTGGGTAGGGTAGTAAGAGAGACGCTCCTTCCAAACCATTGCAATTCATAATTCATACTCTACGCCAAAATGTGCGCTAACCCAATACTAAACGTAATCTGTAATATAAGAATTTGCCGCTGACCGTTTAGTTTGAATACCATGGGCTTCAATCCCAAAAATGACGCTTGGTCAAACGCTGTGCGCAAGGAAGAGAGACGCTTCTTCCAAACCATCGCAATTTATAATCCATTCTCCACGCCAAAATGTGCCCTAAACGAATACTAAAAGTAATCTATAATTTAAAAAAAAAAATTGCCGCTGACCGGTTAGTGTGAATAACATGGGTTCGAATCCCCAAAATGACCCTCGGTCGCATGCTGTGCTCGGCCGCACGCTGGTCTGTTTTTTCCATAAGAACCAATGTTAATTTTTTCTCTTTGTACAGCCTTGAATTTTGGAATATAAATGCGTGAGTAATTTTTTTCCTAGAGCCGTTAATTCATGTTAATGTTTGGGTAGGGTTTAAATTTTTTAGTTTTTTCGCCCATATGAACCAATGTTAATTGTTTTTCTTGCGCTTACGATTTTGGGAAAACTATAGGCGCGGAAAATTCGGGAATAGATCTCTTAATTAGCATTTATTTAGCCGTTAATTTTGGATATAGTTTGGAAGAGATTCGTTTCTGGGCGCTGCTAACTTTAGTCTAAAGCTAGCAGCGCCCACGACTTTGGGAAAACTATAGGAGCGGAAAATTCGGGAATAGAGCACTTAATTAGCATTTAATTAGCCGTTAATTTTGGATATAGTTTGGTAGAGATTCGTTTCTGGGCGCTGCTAACTTTAGATGGCTTAACACTTTCGAGAACGGAATTATGAAACAACTAATAAGGCTGCATTGTTGTTTTAATTTTTTAATATTCAATAAAATGTTTTTCAAAAAAGTCTCGTTCATATTTGATTCACCTAATTATAAACAAAAAAATATTAGTGCCCTGCTGCAGCAAAAATGCTTTCAAAACTTCAAAATGGTTCTCCAACAAATATCCCTCACTGATCAAGATCAACAACGACATACTTTTAAAACACCTATAAGTACTTCAATAACATGATATAGTATATATTGTCGGTATATGAGTGAAACTCAGTAATCCAAAAACCAGGTTTGAAAATAAATCATGTTGAAGTTGATTCTGTTAAATTTGTCTACTCAGTATCTTATGTTATACAGGAGATAAAACAGCATCATTTTACACATATTAGTATGTAATATTGCTTTTAGGAAACACAAACGCAGGTCCAAAGATGGATTTTCACAATTCTGTGAATTAGAAGAAAATTAAAATATCCAAATTTTAATACATCCTAATACCAGGACTTAAACAGTTCCACTAATCAAACTAGTGTTACAAAATAGCACAGTTTCTTGTACTAGATAGTTTTCTAGTACATTTTAGTACAAGTCTAGTTTGGCTCAGCTTTTCCGTTTTGCTCCACTTTTCCAGCTGCAACCTATCGGTGTCTGACTTTTTTTAATTCCAGCATTATAAACGACTTTTTTCGTTACAAGAAATCGTTTGTAAAATTATATCTTATGGCACAGATTATGATGCATTTGCTTTTGTGGCACGAAAAATTGCGTCATCACACATTCAACCAATTGTAGCGAGAGAGGGTATTAAACACTTTCCTTGAGCCCCTGAATACCTACCCCCACTCCTATTTAGTTATTTATTTTACGACAAAAACAGTCAAAACTGTATAACATGCTATGGTGAAAAGTGAATTCTGTGCAGGTTTTCAAAATTCAGTGATCCCTACACTAAGTCATATACTACTTGAATTTTGAATTAATTAAAAAAAAACACCGCTCCCATCTAAAAAAATCTATTTTCAAGGATAAAGCAGCAATAAATTTTGGGCTTTTATCCATTATGTCCTTCGTCAAGGAATAATACTTCCTGCCGCGACAACATGGAAATGATAATTTGAATAACTATATTTCCCACTGAATTCTAGAAGTCGTGCACAGATAATGAAGTTACATTTATGTCCAGGCATATGTCTTTGCAAACATTAGTTGAATTAAGAATAAATGATAGGAAACAGCGTTGTAGACAAAATCTGATAACCAGAAATGTTCGCTCCCTTGTATAGAAACCATTTTGCATCGAAAAACGAACTACAAATTTGATTTAAAATTCCTTTTGTCAAAATAACCAAACTCCCCACTCCTCTCGCAACTGACGTAGCGAGGGCTCAAGAAAACGTGCGAGGATAATTGCAGTAAACCAAACAGCCGACCACCGGTTTTTCGCACAATATCAAATACCGACCCGGTACAATGAATTTTTTTCCAAAAATTAACCTTGATTCTCTTTTAAATTTATAATGCTGTTATATATATATATATATATATATATATATATATATATATATATATATATATATATATATATATATATAACACGTGTGCAACTCGTTCATACAAATTTGAAAACTCGCCGCTAACGTCGCTCCTTTTCAAAACATGTTCTAATGCAATAAATCTTCATATAAACTAGTTTCATAATCTTTTTTTCTTTCATTTTTTCAATTTTTTGATACCCTAATATCGAAGTGAAATTGAGGCTTTGTTTTGTTGTATTTGTTTATTTCAGCAAAAAGCTTTTTCGGCCGCATTGCGGCCATCTTCAGTGCGATTTTGATGCGGCTGGGGGTCTCGGTCCAAACAAGACAGCTCGATACCTTGGTAGTTGAATTGAAATATGACTAAAGAATATTATAGAAGAGTAAAAGTTCTGTAAGCAAATTTGAAGCTGTTTTTGACAAATTATCGTTTCTGAAAATACGCAAATTTGAGTTCTCTCCAACGAAACTTATGAACTTTCTTGAAACTTAATCAGGGATCATTTGTACTCACAAAAGCAATAATATATAAAGCTCATTTAATGTAAATATTAACAATATGAGAAACAAAAAAATACATTGTGTAATTTTTAAACTAGTGGTGCTACAACAACACATTATATCCCATTATTTCTAAATTTGCAATTTTCGAAAATTCAGAGAAATCATCTAAAATGAGACCATTGCCATTCTTTTAAACATTCCTTGTTCTATCCTTGAAAAAAATGGAGCGACTTTATTAAAATGTTTCTGTTAGTCACAAAAATTTGAAGCACAAATTACACAAAAACTACTCTTTTTTTCAAAATATTGTTCATTTCTTTTTTAAAGAGCTGTTTTTTAAAACATTTTGTATAAGGCAAAAATCTAGCCATCTAAAGCTAGTGGCGCTCAAAAACCAATCTCAACTAAGCTATATCCAAACTTTTAGGCTAAATTTTGGCTAATTAAGTGCTCTATTCCCGAATTTTAGGCTCTTTTGTATTTCCCAAAATCGTGGGCGCTGCTAGCTTTAGACTAAAGCTAGCAGCGCACGCTCAGAAAATCCATTTCAAAATCAATTCAAAACTATGAAACCACACCCAAATTGAACGCTAATTTTGGGGTGTAGGAAAAAAATTATTTCAGTATTTATATTCGAAAATGCAGGGATGTACAAAGAGAAACATTGATTCTTAAGGGTGATTAAATAGAAAAATGAAAAAAACCTTGAAAGATCGCTTGTTAGGGTACTGCTCCGGTATTCGCCTGGTGTTGATCGTAGAAACTACGGAAAACTACCGACCGGAGCAGCCGGCCGCTAGAATTCTCCTCCAGACCGAATTTGTGGTCAGACAGAAGAGCGGGCCTCATGGCCCGAGTCTCGCCACGTAAAATAAGGTATTAACTAAAAACTAAAACTAATGAATTCGACCTAGCTGAAAAGCTAGTGTCTAAAATCCTGCCGCCGTAGGAACTATGACCTCCCGGTCAGACGCACTGACAGTGACATTAGTTGATGCCCTGAGCCACCTCTTCCGGTCAGAGTTCGTAAAATAGCTTTTGTTTTGGTAGGGGTGGAAGAGAGGGAGGGAGGGGCGATGCTCCCGGAGGCGGATGGGTGGCACCTCTCGCCGGCGCTGCGCCGCGGGCGGGCGGGCGGGCGGGCGGGCGGGCGTCACGGGCGTCACGGGCGGTGGGCGTGGGCGGTGCGGCGCGGCGCGGTCGAAAGCAGCATTCCGCCCGCGGCCAGGCACCGCCCGCGGCCGCTGTTTCCGCATGCGCGCGCGCTCGCCCGCCCCACCCCGCGGCGCGGCGCGTTCCGCATTCCCTTTCTTCCCTGACGTCGCGCGCCGGGGGATTTGAGCATCACAAGGCCCCTTAGCATATGATTTCGTGATACAATCAGTGCCGGAGCTAGACAGTTTTGGGCCCGGAGCAATGCTGAAACGTAGCCCCCTCCCACCCGAAAAAATACATGTGAACGTTGAATCAAGAAACTATATGAGTAATTTATTTCAACAAATAACAAAAATTACAACTTTTAAGCTAGAAACGTTTATGCAAATATATTTTGAATAATGGTTTTAAGTAAAAGTATTTAGCGATCAAATAATACAATTTCCAATGTGAGCTTAAAACGAAAAAAAGTTGTGTTTAGTTAGTTTAATAAAATAACTTGATATTAAATACATGAAATAATACATATGAATTTCAGTAGAATCTATTTTAATTTTAACGTCATTTGATTCATTTCATATAGACAGTACCTTGTAAGTACTGTCTATAATTAACTATTTAAAGTAAAAAAAATGAAAATTTTATGAAATGTCAGACTACTGTACTGCGACTAATAAAATTACGATAATGATTTTCTTGGGTTCAATTCTGTACTATTTTTTTCCCATCGGGCCCCTGGTCTTGCGGGTCCCCGGGTGATCACCCGGTCTGCCCATGCCTAGCGCCGGCCCTGGATATAATCGAACGCAGGAGGCCAAGACCGAAATAAATCCAATAGGAATGCACCGCATACCATACTTTTTCTCCAGTTAGCGTTATTACTCAACATTTGCAACGATGTTTAAGAAAGTGCATGGCATCATTTAAATATCTAAAATTGAATTCATTTGTCCAGAAAACATCCAAGCTATAACAATCAATATAGTTGAAAATAGTTTGAAAAGTTGGGAAGTTCTTTAAAATTTCGAGAAAATTCTGACGAAAATTTCGAAAATTCGGATGTGTGCGTGACGTAACACCTGAAAGGATCTTTAAACGCGAATTTTATGTCCGATATTCAAGATCATATTGTTAAGGTGATTCCAATTCTTTTCCTTCCTTTACTAGGAAACCTGAGGGAAAGTAACTAGTGGTGCTACAATAGCACACATTTTCTTGCATTATTTGTAGATTTAGCAACTTTGCCTACATTTCAGGCAAAACTACGCGAAAATTTCTTATATTTTCGAAAATATGTACGTGACCTTATTTAAAGGTCTGTCTTTGGAAAACAGATGTCATTCGAGAAAAAATGTCTTCAATATCAACTTTTATAAATCTCGAAAATTCAGAGTTTAACGAAAACGAGACCTGCTCAATTTTTTAAACGTTTTTGTTATATCCGAGGAAAACATTTAATTAAAAAATTGAGCTAATTTTCAGAATTTTTTGAAAATACTGTTCAGGTTTAATGTAAATTATCCCTCAATATTGAAACTTTTAAACTCTCAGGTCCTCGAGTTCGACACTCCCGACTCTGTTCGGGAGGTCCTAGGTTCCAGTCCCGACGGTGGCAGGATTTCCGACACTAGATAGTCAGGTAGATGAAATTCAGTCGCTGTCTGGAGGAAAATTTTAGAGGCCAGCTGCTCTGATCGGTGTTTTCCAGAAGAATGCCGGAGCAGTACCCTAAGAAACGGACCGCGCGCGATCTTTCCTACCTCTTCCTTATCCTATCCCCACCTCTTACACACACTTAGTGGGAGAAGGTCGGCGCCGGATCTCGCCATCCAGCGAGGGAAGAACACCGCCACCTTCAGAGAAAAAGCATGCACTACACTTAAGGGACTAACTACCCTAGTAGTTGACGCGCCAGGAATCACTGAAAATCAATCAATCAATTTCGACCAGATCGATGAGGGAATATGAATATTCGAAAATTCTCTGAACGAGGTGCTAAAGACAGACCGTCGGTCGGAGAGGCGTAAACCAATTTTTCGTTACTAAGGACCGAATATAGTCCTAAATTACTTTCAGCTAATATTATATAACTAAAGAGAAGTCCAGAAATTGAAAGCTGTGAGGTGTTTCTGCTGTCGAGTAACAACGTACAGCTGCAACGCAACGATGCATGGCGTCATGGATTGTAGTTTTCTACTTTGGCACCGCTTCCTTCTCTATTATTTTACCACCAACATTGAAGAAATTTATGGTGTTGTTATCGGAAAGGGAAGTCAGAATCTGAAGAAGCTACAGAATGTAAGCAATTTTAAACTAATGAACTTCAAGTACTTGAAGGTGAATTTTATATCAATTTGAATCCAGAAAAATTAAAGTTTCACATGCAAGATAACGAGGAGGCAACAATGCCAAGAAATATTTGCTAGATTTTTCACAGATCATTCAATTTTCTTCTCACACTAATTCAAACTGGAGCGCCACAACAGAACATATTTACTCGCATTATTTGTAACTTTTGCAATTTCCGAAAATTCAGAGTTCAACGAAAATCGGTCCTGCGCCATTTTATAAGGGTACTTCAGACTATACGGGAAAACTTGCCTGAAAACTTGCACTTGACCTCATTTAAAGATCTAATTTTAAAGAACAGATTTCATTAGTAAAATATCTCTATCTTCAAAACTGTAGTTGTAGGAAAATGCCGACAAAATTTAAAATTTTTGCAATTTTCGAAAATTCAGAGCGTTCAAAGAAAATGGGATCTGAGTAATTTTTACGAGGGTATTTTGCTCTACACGAGGAAAAAATTATAGAAAAAATTCGGAGACATTTTCGAGAAATTTTTGAAAATGTGATTGAGGATTCATGGAAAGTACTCTCAAAAATCAAAAGACAGTAAGTAGAATACGAGAAAGTAAAAAAAATGTGAAAAATAATTGAAAAGGTATCATACTTCTGTAAAGGAATCAAGAATTTTTGCGGGGAATTTGTAATTTAAAGACTAATCGTATGAACATTTTACTAATAAAACGCGCCAAGAACTGACTATAAATGATCAACTTCTGAACCCAATGAAGAGAATACAATTTCCAACGAGTTATTCCACCATGAAATTTCATAGCCTGCTCATCGACTAGGTATCAAGATAGAGAGTTCAATGCCCGATGAGGCGCCTGGCGCATGACGTGTGGAACAAATTTTCGCATTTTGTCGATGCGCTCAGAGACATTGAAAATACGTATAAAGCATGGATGATTTTACCTTGTGATTGTGGTATACTTTATTAATTAATTGATTATTTCGTGATTACGGGAAAGTCAACTGCTCTGGCCTTTTGTCTCGTAAGTTGTTTTTAAACGCGAGGTGTTCTTTCCCTGCTGGAAAGAGAGATCGCGCCGGCCTAAATGTTGACTTGCGGGGATTTCCCCATTCAGATATCTCCCAGTGGGACCCCGCCCCGATAGAGACAACCTCTAAGACAACCTCCCAACATGAGTGTTAGTGTAGTTCATGTAAGTGCAAGTGTTTGTACGGGTGAGGATATAATAAGGAATAGGAAGGATAGTTCGTGTGCAGTCAATGACCTATTAGTCAGAAAATTAATCGGTGAAACCATGGGAAACTACAGACAAGCAAAGAGCCCAGAACATCAGCTGATGTCACTGCAGTGCCTCTAGCCGGGAGGTTCTGGGGTTTGAGTCCTGGCGGTGGCGATATTTTCGACACTAACTCGACAGCTAGGTCAAGTTCAACCGCGGTGTGGAGGAGAATTCTAGCGGCCGGCTGCTCTGATCGGTAGTTTTCCGTGGTTTCTCCAATCAACACCAGGCGAATACCGGAGAAATACCTTAACAAACGGTGTACGGACCGCGCGTGATCTTTCCTTCCTCTGCCTTGTCCTCATCCCTTACTTACATTAACACTCACATCGACTACAAACTCAGACATGTCAGGAGCTTAGAGCTTGTCCCGACTGGGGCGGTGTCACGTTGATGGGAGATACCTGCTTTGGTAAACTCCCTGCAAGCCGAGGTGCGTCGGCACCGTCGGGCATTTACATTACACGTCTAGCATTTACATTATGTCCTTTGCAGTTGACGCGTCCGGAATCACTAACCAGTCAATCATGGGAAACAACCGATCAGAGCTGCTGGTCGCTAGAATTCTCCTCCACACAGCGGCTGAATTCGACCCAGTAATACTGTTAATGTCGAAAATCCGCTACCACCAGGATCGAATTGTAGAACCTTCCGACCAGAGTCGCTACGGAGAGAACGGTAATGCTGGCTCTGAGCTAAATAGCTTTTTAAATAACAAAACGCATGATTTTATGTAGGTATAAAAATATTAATTGGAAATTCAAATTTAATTACATCGTATACACAAAAAATTAATGAAAATTCAGAAAACACAAAAAAAAAACTTATTTTTTAAAATTGACAACTCTAATTTCATCACAATAAACATGTGCCGACAAATGCAAATACAATATAAGTACAGTCCCTCTTGACCTTCGCCCACGAGATCAGATCACGGTCGGTGCAATACAAAGTTCGGATAATTAGAGGAAATTAAGAAGTAATAAAAAATAACAAGTAAATAATCACAGGAAGTTGAGGAATCGGATATCTCGAGGTCGGATATGAGGGGATCTACTGTACAAAATAAACTTAGAATAAAACGCATTCTTGTTTTACGACTTAGATACATATTACACATTTGTTACTTTATTTCCCAAACGTTATAATATTAACGAAAATGTATGTTACCGGTAATGATTATATGAGTTTGAAATCGTAATTGGGGAAGCGGTTTCAATTATTGGACGCACCATATATAGCAGTATTGAATGTAGAGTAGTTTGACTGTTCAAATGATGGACATTAGACTTTTTTATATGAATTAAAAACTAAAAATATATTTTCTATACCACCTCCCAAAAACAAATAAATAAACCTAGAAACACAGAAGAAAACCCTCTCGATTGTTTTTTTAAATCTTGCTTTTTAGCCCTCATTTTATTACTTTAATAATAAACTTTATTATAACGTATCTATAACCTTCACTTATTTGTGTATTTAAAAATATTAAATAATATATTACATGCCATATACAGGCTTCGATGGCGTATGTAATTGGAGTCCGCAACTCAAGTTTCGTGAATTTCCGTAGGTCCGAGGTTCGAGTCCTGATGTTAGTAGGATTTTCGGAACCAACTAGATTCGGCCCGTTCAATGAATTCGAATGAAGGTTTCAAGGCTCGGAATGGCCGCTGGGGTCACTTCGCCCTTCACTCCTCTCCCCTTTCCCCTGTGCGGGCGGCCCGTCTCGATGAACCTAGCCATTCTCGATCTGGGCGTGAATAATTGCGCATTGCCTCTTGGCAGCCCCCGTGCCTGCGGCTACCGTGCTCGGCGAATGCCGAATGTGTGGAGCAGCCTTAATAGCAATGCAATTACGTCAGAACTCGACGACTCGTATTCATTATTTTTAGAAGCTTTTATTCTTTCACTGTTTCTTCTTGTGCGAGACTATGCCTCAATTTATTGTTATTAAACTATTTATACTATTATTGCAGGATTACAAAAACACAAGATTTTTGATTGATTACATTTCACGAGTGGGCATTTGGAACGGATAAAATAAAAAAATTATGCCACTTCTATTTAAAATCTATCAATGTCGTGAAGGTTTCAATTATTTTTGCTGTGGTTGGAGCAAACCGTTTTTAAGTTCTCAAAGCATAACAATTTCAACTAGAGGTGCTACAGAATAGAACAGACTTACTCGTAGCAATTTTTTCTAATTGCCTTGGTGTGGACTGACTTTAAGGCCTTGCTCCATTCTCTGGTCAGCTGCCATCTATCCTCATCGAACGTACATTTTCTCAATTTTTCGGTTTCTTAACAGTAGAACCGAAATATGACTTCAAGACTATTAAAGAAGAGTTAAACCTCGTCCAAAATAGGAATTTTTATTGAAAATTTTGTAGCCGTTTTTAAGAAAATGGCGATTAAGCATTGCTGTAAATGAGAAATTGGAAGCCCTTTTTCACAGGAATCTGTCGAGTTTTCGAAAAACTTCATTTGAAGTCATTTAAAGCACTTCCACTCATAAATGTAATAATGTTTACAAGTCGATGGAAATATGCATATTAACGGCGTGAGAGATATTTCAAACAAATTACATTTATGTAATTTTTGAAAATACAAAAGAAAACACTAAAATAAACTTTACGTCATATTAAACAATTAAATTAGCACTACCCAGTGGAAAAAATTGAAGAAAAAAATAATTTGGTAATTTTTAATATTGCGAATATTTCACGCTCTATTGCACGAAAAATACTAATTAAAAAAATGTTTATGACCTTAATGGAAGAACCTTATGGACAACAAATTTCATTTGAAGGAAAAATGCTTGTCTTCAATTTTATAGTTGTAGGAAGACACCGAAAAAAACTTCAAACACTTGGAATTTTCGAAACTTCAGAGTGAACCGTTGAAATCAGACGTATGCCACCTTTATAAGTATGTTTTATTCTATTTTCACAAAAAATTTAAAGAAAAAATTTGGAGCCATTTTTGAGAAAATTTTGAAAATGTCCGGAAGTCTTCATGTAAAGTACCCCCAAATTTTGAAGAATGTTTTTCAAAATTTCAAAGCCTTAACTAGAGAAAGATTGACAAGGGTTTCTTCAATTTAGAAAAGATCGTGTGGTTTAGGTGCTAGGTTTGTTCACATACGACACACAGACGGAGAGACGGACAGATGTTTTGCTTTCAATTGTTTTTTCGGCATCAAGGAGCTATAAAATAGGGATTCTGGCTACTCCACGTGTTAGGGGATTTATTCCCTTAATTTAGCAACTGGATTTATCCACTTTTTCGTTGTCAGGGCCCGGCAATTTGTTTTTTTTTTTTGTGTCGAAAATCCGCTGTTTTTTCGCGCAGCATTACAAAACTTTCTCTACACTACGTATATTATTCCATATATACGTACGCATACGAGATAGTAAAAATGAAAGATCAAACAAGAGGAGATAAAGTTATAGAGAAAATAGTGAAAATGAAAATGACAAATAATAGGAACAAAAGGAAAATAGCGAAAATATTCAGAACACTCTAAGATAAATGATTCTTTCTGCATTCAGTGCCGAAGAATACTATTACTACCCTTGTCTCTGAATGCAAAGTCTTTGTGATTTTAATCATAATTACGTATTTAATTACACATTCACTCAGAAAATGATGGAATTGGAAGCCAAATTTTACATTTGGTCAAACATGTTCTGTTCGCCAAATATTATACACTACCTCTTCACAAACAAAAGATAAGTTAGAGGCACGGTAAATACTCTCAATGAGCATATTTGCAGGAATATCTCTGTGAAAAAAGCAGACTCAGGAAAAGATCTTAAATGACTTAAGATGAATAATATCCCATTTAAAGGAAAATAAATAATATGTCATTTGTATGTCAAATGTTTATCTGTCACATGCGTCTTTATCCTCTGTTAACATGCAACCCAGCAGGTTTGTTAAGTGCACTTGTACCTACATGTATGTTAAGAAATTAACATCCTTAGCAACGTAAACAGTCACCGATTCATCGAAAGTCAAATGTTTGTTAAGGAAAACAAAACAAATCTGATTCAGACAATTCATAATTCACATTGGTTTGGGGAATAATTATTCTTAATTGTAATATTATTAATAGAACAATTAGAAAAATGTATATTAGGTAAAATAACCGCGGTTTACTCACATTCCACCATATGAAACTACTCCGGTTATCGTATTTACTGACGATGTGAAGGTGTCGCCACTGGAAGTCAACGCGCCAATTTCCTAACCGAACGTCATTTCTTTAAGATGATCTTGGCTGTCCGGATGACGCCGTGACGAAGGCTGTGTGGTCGAGACGTCGGCAACACAGCCTTCGACGCGGCGTCACCCGGACAGCCAGAATCATTCAAATGACTCCGGCCGCGGAAGCCTACGACTTCACGTCGTTTCTTTAGATTCAGGGGAATTATTTGCATCCATATTTCTCGAACGACGGTATACGAATATTGTTTATATAGATATATTGCAAGCAACACCCCACAATATCGTACTAACGTCCCGCAGCAACAGAATTAATGTGTTTACTATCGAAGTAATATCGTAAATTTTCACATAATTCGTGAGATTTGTGATGACCGATAAAATGCTGAACATACCACGATGTTACCGTGTTATTACTGTCTCGTCTAAGTTAAAATCTCGGCTCCGCTACGTTCCGCCTCGATTTTTAACTTATGGCATCGGCAGTAATAACACTCATAACATTTTTAGGTAAGTTAATAGCTATACAAAAATTATTTGTGTCGATCGACGACCAAATTATTTTATGCAGTAGTTTCAAAATTAATACTATTGAATTACGTGATAGATAGTGGTTATGCAATCAAAATTCATTTCATAGGGGGATTTCCCCCCCCCCCCCGAAGCAACCAAATTTCCTTGCAGCATGACTGGAAAGCGTGAATCCTTTATTTTCTCTTTTAATTTATGGAGATCAGAAATTGATTAGTATTAAAGTTTTCAGCCGGTAGGGAGAGCATTTCATATATGTAAGAATGTCTGGCGCCACCGTTATTTAATTGTAATTACAGAAGAATTTTGTAGTTGCATTCGATGGTCAGCAGATGGTTAACGACCTACAGCTAGAAAGTAAAACTTTATAGAACCTGCTCTCCACGCGAGTCGAGCTAGCTTTCTCTCGTTTTCGAGATGTACAACATCAGTTACGCTGCTGCAGTCACTGAATGGTCTATTACGACATACTTCACACACACTTAAAGCTAATTTTGTCCGATAGATATAACGACTACCTAACAAATTTTGTGATGTGGAAAAACAGAATATTCAATCAAGATTTGACAAAAAATTTGCTTGGTGAAAGAACCGAATCAAATTAGCTGTGGAACATTTTTAAAACTTAGGCTGTCTTAGATCCAAATAATATGTTAATTGTACATACAATTTCATTTCAGTGAAATACATGGATTTTTGTATTACAGAAGCTTATAAATATTTTTTAAAAATCCGTATAAATATTTAAAAATATCCGTTATCGATTTAATGTACTAATTACAAGCAATTTTTACATTAAGTGAGTCATCACTATTTTAAGTTTTTTAAAATATGATTTTCAATTAATTTTAAATATCGTATGTTTATGATCAGACTTAACTTAACCGTAGGCTAAAGAATAAACAATTTTCAATTACTTTATGTAATTTTAATAATGATATTTAAAACACTAACTTTCGCATTTGTTTCTTTTTTGTTTTATATTTATAGGATATTTTTTCTGCTCCGCTATCTCTAAAACCTTTTAATAATGGAACATTTAAATTTTATTTAATTGGTCATAATTGAAAAAACGAACATTTAACACATGTTCAGTTGGATATCTTATTTACGGCAACCTTAAAGGAGAGGAAAGTATCTAATTATTAGTATGCATTGATCACATAACTTTCATGTTTACACATTTACGACGCATAGAAGCTCGTTCTATATAATAATATAAGATTAATTAGCAGGACCTTTATAATAATAATAATAATAATAATAATAATAATAATGCTTATTATTATTCTCTTTGTATTATTAATGTTATTATCTCCTAAATTCACGAATGAAGATGTTAGATGTCGGTTGAATATGTAATCTATTCCAGGTCGCAACTTGCTTCTTATGAAATAGATCTAGTGGCAGTGGATGCCTCCAAAATATTTTGCGCAAAATTTGAACTCTTCGCAATAACGCGATGTCTTGCACAAAACGCTATGTCTTTTGAATGACCTGGAAGTTTGAACAAATTCTAACAAATTTTACTGAACTTTTTTTGGAACTTCGGCGACGCTGCCGTTTGGTACGTTGAAATTCTTGTATTTAAGACATTTCTCTGCATCCTTGGATACGACAAGGACAGCATCATCTACAAGGAGACATGATGTTTTCCCCTAATCCCGAATAACAATATCTGGTTTGATTGCTGATATCGAACGAACAATATGGTCATTCAATAATAGACTCCAACACAAAATCACATGTTTTGGTGAGTGTTGTTTTCACTTGGAATTATGTTTGGAACTGTGAGGTCGTTACATATCTACCAGTGGAGGTAAATATAGACCCTATCGTGCTTTCGATGTATGTATTCGGACTGTCTCGTCTCTACCTCCGACCATCACCGGATCCACGCCTCGTCTGCCCGTTCGTTCATACTGCGTGCTTGTCGACTGTTTTTAGAATATTGCGCAACTAACACACATATTCTTCCTGCTTCTACTGCGCATCTCATTCGATAACTTGAATATGATCTAAATTTGGTCACTTGTGTTACGTGTTTCATATATTTATTCCTTGGTTCTTGTCGAACATTTTATTAAAATATTTTCATTCTCCCATGGAATTTGCTCACGTGTCCATTATGTTACTTAAAATGTCACGATATTGTTTATTTTCCCCGTTGTTGTTTACATGCACATTTATATAATTGTGTGCATGTTAACGTCTTTGCATTCGGGCTTGTTTTCATTGTTGCTATCGTCGTATTTACTTTCGTTTACGAATTACTTTGTTTATACTTATCGTTAAGTGTAAAGATCCATTACAGTAGGTAATCTGTGATGTACATTTTTGTTCATGTTTCATGGCCGACTGGAAATACCTTTGCCACAACTGTGTTATAGTGACTTAATTAAACGATTAAACGATCCTTTTTCTGAGTTGTGATTGGTAGTTGTGGAGTTGTAACTGCGCGGTGGTTTTAATTGCACACGTGCAATAAACTTAGTGATAATCAACTATTTTCCATAGAATTCATCAGCATATTTAGTTACCTAAACGGAAAAATATTTTTGTGCTTCATATTTCATGCCAGCAAATCATTGCGTTGCTCTGCGTGTCTTGCGTAGTTTTCTTTGCAATGCTTTGTGCTATACATACAATTTATATTTCTATTCTTTCGATCAGATTTAATGACATGCTTCACAAGTGAATCATCTTGATGTCTGCCCACATACTTTTCCATCCCAACTATAGCATTGTACAAGGAGGCTGAAATTTATCTGAGTTGTTGTTGTTGTTGTTGTTCTTCTTCTTCTTCTTCTCTTTATTATTATTATTATTATTATTATCATCATTATTATTATTATTATTATTATTATTATTATTATTATTAATATTATTATTATTCCAGTTACTTTTCAATCACTTAAGGAGGTGAGATTTATCAATATCTTGTGAACGAAGGCACAAAGCTGACTTTTCCTCAAACTAACCTTCATTTTCCACACTTTATTCCACGTGAGTGTTTGCCCTCTCAAAACAAGCATTACATTTCAAGTCTAACATTGATAGTTTTTTTTAATTCAGGTTACTTTATTTTCGTCTTCAAGATTGCAGTCAGGCCGTTTTCCGGCGCTGTAGTAGTTCCTAGGACATTTACGCCTGTTTCTGGCTGCTAATTTGTTCTTTTCTGAACTCGTACCGAAGATTTAATCTGACCTCTACATGCACCCCTTTACACGTCTATTTAAGAACGTCCTAAGTGGAGACCATAGGCGTGCGCAAAGGGGCAGCCAAGAGACAGGGATTCCCCTGGCGTCAAGACAAAGGCTTGGACAGGTATTGCTTGCCGGTGTGTAATTACCGTTCGAGAAAGGTTGTTGCATAAAGATATAAAATTTGCAAAAATTGAGCGTTTTACTCAAGTAAGAAGATCAGCACTCTTATTGTAGGTATTAAATCGTTGACTCATTATTTTCAATACTTAAAATTACTTTTCATGTTTATACGCGCATTCTTAATTTTTGCAAAATAGTACATGAAAACACTAATCACTCATTTTGAAGGCAAAAACATCTAGTAACTTTCGAATCTACTCCTGAAAGATGGTTAATTTGGACTCAAAACCTCCACTGAAACCCCCAAAAAATGAGTTAAAAAAGAAAAAATTGACAAAAACATAAAAATGCTGAAAAGGATACGAAGCTATGAAACGTCGAAAAAAGTGCTGTCGAGTGAAAGACGATTCCTTTTACAATTGCTTAAAATGCATTTTAAAAATTAAAAAAATAGTCTGAACATTTTTGTACAAGTAAAATGTTTTTGTACAAGAAAATAAAATGAATGGATAAGGAGGCTCAGAAAAGTTATTGACCCCTTTCGTGTTTTAGACTGCTCACGCCTATGGTACAAGACTAATACCACTCTTGTAGCGCGTTCATTGCAAAACGATGCGCTTTCTAGCTTTCTTCATTGTGCATTCAGTCCAATTTAGATCGCTAGGAAGTATTTTACCAAAATATTTACAGCGTCCTACTTCCGGTACTTTACAATTTCTCACTGTATATTGAAGTTATGTTAAAATAATAATAATAATAACTTTATTTATATAGCGAGGCTCAGACCATCAGGCCCGCTCTTCCGCCTAACCACGTAATACATAAATCTATATATATAAAATAAAGTCGTGTTAGTTACACTATTTATAACTCAGAAACGGCTGTACCGATTTGGCTGAAAGTTGGTGAGCAGGAAGCTTAGAGCCAGGAGACGGACATAGGATACCGTTTATCCCGTTCGACAGCGTTCCTGTGTGAGAACGCACGTTTTTGCACGTTTTCGCACGTTTTCGCGTGATTTCGCATGTTAGCGGTCATTGTTGCCTGTTGTAACTCATTGTTGTAACGCCGCACTGATAACAGAAGGCGATAATGATAGCCGCCTTTCGTTCGCCGTTATCTATATCTATATATATAAAAGAAAGTCGTGTTAGTTACACTATTTATAACTCAAGAACGGCTGTACCGATTTGGCTGAAAATTGGTGAGCCGGAAGCTTAGAGCCAGGAGACGGACATAGGATACTGTTTATCCCGTTCGACAGCGTTCCTGTGTGAGAACGCACGTTTTTGCACGTTTTTTGCACGTTTTCGCACGGTTTCGCACGTTTTTGCGTGATTTCGCATGTTTTCGCGTGATTTCGCACGTTTTCGCGTGATTTCGCGGGTTTTCGCACCTTTTCGAGGGTTTTCGCACGTTTTCATGCGTTTTCGCACGTTTTCACGCGTTTTCGTATGTTTTCGCGCCTTTTCGCCTAAGTTTTCTGTGCTGGTGGGTGTTTCTGGTACTTAACTGAAGAGTGCAACCTATGCACCAAAATACAGGAACAATAATGAATGATAAATCTACTTAATTTTTTTATTTGTATTTTCTAATAAACAATTTAACTTAATAAATTCCAAAATCAGCTTATTTATTGCCTTTAACAGCCGGTCCCTATGATTACAGCTTTGTATTTCTCTCTTAAACAAAAATCAATTCCAAAAAAAAAAAAAAAACACGCTCTGCTACGTAATAGATTTTTTAATTATCTATTTAATATCAGAGCGTTTTTTTTAAATTCTTCTTTGTTTGAGAGAAAAACACAAATCTGCAATTGCTTTATTATCACGAGTGCAACAAGGATAGTACAGTTTCTCACAGTGAGTGCGACGCGAGAGAAAGATGGGACCGGCTGTTAAGGCGGAACAGAGTTCGCCGGGTCAGCTAGTCTATATATATAAAAGAAAGTCGTGTTAGTTACACTATTTATAACTCAAGAACGGCTGTACCGATTTGGCTGAAAATTGGTGAGCAGGAAGCTTAGAGCCAGGAGACGGACATAGAATACTGTTTATCCTGTTCGACAGCGTTCCTGCGTGAGAACGCACGTTTTTGCACGTTTTCGCGTGATTTCGCATGTTAGCGGTCATTGTTGCCTGTTGTAACCTGCGCCTGATAATAAAACAAAAAATGTGTATCACAAGGTACTTAACTGAAGAGTGCAACCTATGCACCAAAATACAGGAACAATAATGAATGATTAATCAACTTAATTTTTTTATTTGTATTTTCTAATAAACAATTTAACTTAATAAATTCCAAAATCTGCTTATTTATTGCCTTTAACAGCCGGTCCCTATGATTACAGCTTTGTATTTCTCTCTTAAACAAAAATCAATTTAAAAAAAACACGCTCTGCTACGTAATAGATTTTTTAATTATCTATTTAATATCAGAGCGTTTTTTAAAAATTCTTCTTTGTTTGAGAGAAAAACACAAATCTGCAATTGCTTTATTATCACGAGTGCAACAAGGATAGTACAGTTTCTCACAGTGAGTGCGACGCGAGAAAAAGATGGGACTGGCTGTTAAGGCGGAACAGAGTTCGCCGGGTAGTATACAGGGTGTCCGGACTTACCCGGACCAAATTAAACCACAGTGCGCGGATGATTGCCAATGACGTCTACAACAAATATTGCACATTTCGACACGATAGATTAGGAGAAACACAATTTATTGCAATTGCACGTATGGAAGGCTATCGCGCAAACTAGAGTAAAAGCAGTTAGCAAGAGGTAGATATCCGCCATCCATTACGCCTTTCTGCGTTTTCAAACGTTAGTGCGTTCGGGAATTAGAAGCATAATTTGTCGCCCGCCGCGCGGAGAGGAAATGTGTGTCTTTTCTTTTGCCGCTATCTGTACCGCTGGGCAGGGGCTGTCGCACTGGTCGCCCCAGCGAGAAGCCTCGACCTTGTGCAAACGTCGCGATAACGGAGCCCGGGCGGGGCGGCAGCCCCTGGCCGGCGGGCGAAAAGGTAATGCCATCCAGGAAAACACAACAGATACTCGTAATAACTGTAGCCAACGCGACATTAATGTATTGCATACGTAGTCAACAGAAATACATTTTACACAAGACATACATCATGAGAAATGTTCAAAATGGCCCCCGCGCATATGGCAACACGCCAGGGCACGGGCCGCAATACTTCGTTGCACACGCCCTAATATGCCGGCGTTCAAGTCAGCCACAGCCGCATGCATACGCGCGACGACCTCGTACGCGTCGGCCGGCGGCGTCGCATACACCTGCTCCTTCACAAAGCCCCAAAAGAAAAAATCTAAGGGCGTCAGGTCGGGCGATCGTGGCGGCCAGGCGACAGGGCTTCCACGGCCAATCCAGCGGCCTGCAAAGTAGGCATCCAGGTGCACGCGAACGTCACGGCCGTAGTGCGCTGGTGCACCATCGTGCTGGAACCACATTCTGGTGCGGAGCGCCAAGGGCACGTCTTCCAGGAGTTCGGGCAGAGCGGCGCGGAGAAATGTGAGGTACGCCTCCGCATTCAGCCTACAAGGGAGCACGTATGGCCCGATTATTCTGTCGCCAAGGATGCCGGCCCAAATATTAATAGTCCATCGCACTTGGTGCCTGTGCGGACGCGTAACATGTGGATTTTCTGGTGCCCACCAATGCTGATTGTGCCTGTTGAACACACCTTCCCGTGTAAAGGTGGCTTCGTCTGTCCAGAGCACGCGTGAAGTGAAGGAGTGTTCATTGGCCTGCTGATGCAGAAGCCACTCACAATACGTCAGCCGCAGTGGCTCATCGCCACCATTCAGCCCTTGCACACGTGTGTAATGGTACGGGTGCAGGCCTTCCTCCTGCAGCAGGGTGTGCACAGTCGACCGAGGCAGGTTCACCAGTTGCGCCACAGTTCGTACACTGCTCGTGGGCTCGTCCCTGATGACCTGCAGCACGTCCTCCTCCACAGCGACAGCAAGACGGCGAGATGAACCGGCGTCGGCACTTCGGCGCGGTAACACGGACCCCGTTGCACGCATTCTTGCGTCGAGACGCAGAAACACGTTGCGTGTGGGGTGACGCCGATTCGGATATCGCTCAGCGTACTCACGAGCAGCAGCGCGGGCGTTACCCCGGCATGCACCAAAGACCATGTACATGTCGCAGTACTCGGATGCGGCATACGCGTCCATTCTCACCTCTCGTACGAACGCCGCGCCGCGACTCAGCTCCGGACAAATGAACACTGACCTCGGCGATAAGTGCGCGCCGCGGCCGGCCGCGCGCCGGCGTTGCGGCAACTGGTGTGAATCTCACGGTCGAACGCGATTGTTTGCTCCCGAGCACGGTACAGACTTGGGTAAAGATTGTGTACATCACTACATGGAACAAAACCGTGATTTCCGCGTTATTATTACACGTTCGCAACAACACCATATATTTTCTTGTTCGTCGTCAGATGGTGCATACGGTGATGCCATTTTGGTCCGGGTAAGTCCGGACACCCTGTATATATATATATATATATATATATATATATATATATATATATATATATATATAAAGAAAGTCATGTTAGTTACACTATTTATAACTCAAGAACGGCTGTACCAATTTGGCTGAAAATTGGTGAGCAGGAAGCTTAGAGCCAGGAGACGGACATAGGATACTGTTTATCCCGTTCGACAGCGTTCCTGTGTGAGAACGCACGTTTTTGCACGTTTTCGCGTGATTTCGCATGTTAGCGGTCATTGTTGCCTGTTGACTGCGTCACGAATGAAGATGAAGCCACCAACTATCCAATTGAATGTTTAAACTCCTTGGATGTACCTAGCTTACCACCGCACAATTTACGCCTAAAAGTTGGCTCCGTAGTAATCATGCTTCGAAACATAAACCAACCAAAACTGTGCAACGGTACGCGTTTGGTGGTTAGAAAATTGATGAACAATGTAATTTACGCGACGATACTCAAAGGAAAATTTAAAGGTGAGGAAGTTCTCATTCCGAAGATTCCGATGATCCCAACCGATATGACGTTTCAATTTAAAAGACTTCAATTTCCGATCCGTCTTGCATTCGCCATGACCATCAACAAATCACAAGGCCAATCCTTGAAAGTTTGTGGTTTGAATCTAGAATATCCGTTTTCCCATGGTCAATTATATGTGGCATGTTCACGGCTGGGAAGATCATCTGCGTTGTTTGTTTTTGCGCCTGAGAATAAAACAAAAAATGTCGTGTATCACAAGGTACTTAACTGAAGAGTGCAACCTATGCACCAAAATACAGGAACAATAATGAATTATTAATCTACTTAATTTTTTTATTTGTATTTTCTAATAAACAATTTAACTTAATCAATTCCAAAATCTGCTTATTTATTGCCTTTAACAGCCGGTCCCTATGATTACAGCTTTGTATTTCTCTCTTAAATAAAAACCAATTCCAAAAAAACGCTCTGCTACGTAATAGATTTTTTAATTATCTATTTAATATCAGAGCGTTTTTTAAAATTCTTCTTTGAGAGAAAAAACACAAATCTGCAATTGCTTTATTATCACGAGTGCAACAAGGATAGTACAGTTCCTCACAGTGAGTGCGATGCGAGAAAAGGATGGGACCGGCTGTTAAGGCGGAACAGAGTTCGCCGGGTCAGCTAGTTTATTGATAAAAATTGAAACATTATTCATAGATACATTTAGTAAATAAAAATAAAATACAACTTACTGATGTCATGTCCCTGGGCTCACAAACGTGAAAAGTATACAACGTTCCAGCATTTGCCTTAAGCGGCTGGGGAAAACCAAGGAAAACAAAGGAAGTGTGCATGCTCTTCAACATTGAGCAACAAAAAAATATATTTAATATAATTTTAAAAACAAATAAACCGGAAAACTCTGAAGATGTGTCCGAAAATAAATTCTAAAAGATATTAGTTTAGCAATACGCATCAAATGTTAACAAAAAATCTCAAATACATTAAAAAAATCATAAAAAACAATATGAGAATGCACACAACCACCCGGCCAAGACAACGGCTTAGGGCCGATTTTAGTTTACAACGTCATAGGGGAAAAAACGCATTCAATCAGAGCCATGACAAGTTAAACAATAATGTATTAGAAGTTACTAGTAGATAACACAAAAACAACTAACCCTACTTAATTTAAACTAATTTTAAACTTAATTTAAACTATGTTTGTTGCCGAGAAATAATTAAATTACTTTTATCCGGATATATAATTATTTCGGTATTTCAAAAGGATTACTTGATTTGGATGAAGGCATTGTCCATCTGCTTTCGCATTGAATTATTACTTACACAAGATTTGCGTTTTCATTGTGTACTCATAGTGCGCTTTCACATTTTATTCATTGTTAGCTTCAGGAGTCGTACAGTCGTCATTTGAAGACGACCAAAGGTGCCGATCAATCGGTGACTACATTTATCTGAAGAAAAATGCTCCCCATACTTCATAATTACATTTATCTAGACGGTTCCGAAAAGTAACAGAAAAAATATTACGGTATAATTTTACTGTTGGATAACAATATTTTTAAATCTGTAGATCATTGGCTACAACCGCTTTTTGAAGGTCAGAGAAAAATTTCGTAAACTAAATCACGAAAAGCGAAATTAATCTGCAAGGTTATGGCATGTAAAGTGGCATATAGGACGAGACATTTACAGTAGGCAATTAACTGTCCAACCTGTCGGATTCAATGGTTAATAAACTGACAACCTCTAAACCACAAGTTTCATGGTAGAGATTGAAATGGATATAAATGAACATAGATATACGTTTTGATATAAGAATTATAAAATTAAAGATTATCACAATACCGCATGTATTGTGATAATTTTATTGTGATTTATTGTGAATAATTTAATAGTGATTTGGTATTGAAGGAGACTACATTACCTGAGTCCAACAGATAGCCAACCAGTTTCCTTAAAACATACTTGTTGATGTTCACTAGTTAGCTCTTTTAGCTGAGAAGTATGATGATTGCACGATGATGATGATGATGATGATGATGATGATGATGACGATGACGGTGATGAAATCATAATAACAAAATAATAACCTCAAATATTACTAAAACAACTACAATAAGTAAAACTTCCTTCATTCATAACATCAGTTGGAGGAATCGTACATACATATTTTAAACAAATTTTGGCTTGAAAGGTTGTTGAAAGGACTCACAACTCAAGTTCATAGAACATACATTTCAGAAGAGCTTCAAATCGTGAAAGTTGATGGTTATTGAATACGATTAATTTAATTTTATTCGATGTATCAACCAATTTTACACATTATATACAAAATTAGCATTAAGAAGACAAATATCAATAAAATAATAACAAGCGTACCCGTGCGAGAACTCTCGCATGTCCGCACCCTCTTCCCTATCCCTCCATTTCCATATTAAGCACGTAATATATTTTTTCTTCAATACCTTCTTATTTTCTGTCACTTGTGCTATGTATCCTTGTATTTGTAGTAACTGAACGTATTTTAACATAACAGTGCAATACACCCCTGATCATACAATCTATTCTCATTTAACTTTATTATCGAACAGAGGTACATTCTTGTAATTCAGTGGCATAGAATATCAAATGATTAGTTTAATTTCTCATACAGTTGCAGATTCGGCACGTCTCTTAACAGGTGGGGTGGAATCGAAAAGCGCCGAAGGAGCAAAAATCTAAAAGAATGTGCAAAAGATCTCATCCTATAGATTGCGATGAGAGGAATTTTTGTTTGAGGCGTTTGGCCGCAGAATTTCAGATTTTAAGGCCATGAACGCTTCGTTTTGATGTTATATAACTGCATAGATTTCAACAACACTACCGAGATTTGGAGGTTGTTTTTGACATGAATATTTAAATTCTTTTTTTTTTTAAACATCAAATCCTCCATATTTTTTTAAAGTTAAAGTGCAATTCGTCACGTCTCCGTGAAATTCTCTTTCTTTAGAGAGCTCATTTATAAAGATTGCTTGCGTGTGAGAGCAGCGGAACTCCTCCATACTACTTATAGGAGATGATAATAAAACACGGGTTTTAATTTGCTAATATCGTAGGTAATACATGAGTGCTTTGGAAATTGTAGATAAATCTCCGACTCGCGACTCGCGAGGCCGTGTAATACCGTCTCCAAAGGAAGATGAGTCACAGTTTATGATTGGCTAGCAAAGAGAAGCGGTAAGAAAAATTGGGGCATTTCGTATGTGTAGTTAAACCCTATTAATTTTAATTTCACGAGTGGAATAGTGGTATAAAAGAGAGCGCTGCCGTCCAGCACTTACTCCACCACCGCCGGTCCTGTCAGCGTCGGCGCGCGCGGTCCCTCGCACGTGGCGCGCGGGTGACGTCACGCGGGCGCGGCCAATGGCGCGGCGCGCGTGGGCGCCCGGCCGGGGGGCGGGCGGGGGCGCGCAGCGGCGCTTGGCGCGCTCTCGGCGGCCGCCGCCAGACGCGTCGCCGACGGAGGCGAGCTCGCACCGCCCAAGCGCGCAGCGCCGCCGCCCCGACGCCCCCGCCCACGGCGCGCACCACGCGGCTCGGCCCCGTTCGCCACCCCGCACGCGTGTGGCCCCAAGTGAACGAGTGTGACTCGCGTGTGTTGTGTCTGTGAGTGGTTTCGACTGTCACTTTCGACCTGTCCGCGCGCACTTCGCGGACTGGCGGTGGAAGTGCCTGTGAAAGTTTCGACGGGGACGGAGCGTGTTGCCCACCTGTTGACAGCGGTCCGGGGCGTGTTACGACGGAGTACTTAGTTGTGGGGGAGTGTATTGCTACTGTTTGCGGGTGTCCTTGTTGTTTTTTGACCTTTCGCGAGTGGCGGACCAAGTCCGCAAAAACCTCGTGATATTGTTGAAGCAACGTGCGGACACAGCGAGGACCGTCAGAGGTGAAGTTTGCGCTGTCGCGGCGTCTGCAAGAGTCGTCTGCGAGGTGTTGAGCGGAGGACGACAGCGTCGGGGGCACGTGGACGGAGGAGGAATATGTACGAGCGGTCGCCTCGAGGTGGCTGTCTCTTTCGTGTGCTGAGGCCCCGTGCGTGAGCGTGGTCGACGTGCCAGCCAGCGGTCGGCTTGTGGACGCAGCCTCCTCGTCAGCGCTCAGGAGCAGCCGTCGAGATGACGTCAAGTCGCGGCGCCGCCGCCGCGGCCCTCGCCGCCCTCGTCTTCGTCCTCAGCTGCGCGCCCACCATCCAAAGAGGTACGTCGCCCGACCCACGGGCGCCGATGACGCGGGACATCGGCGAAAGCCGAGGCGTTTCGGAAGATGGAGAAGGATGGCATTCTGCATAATTCATTATACGTATCGTGTGTTCTCATGTGTTCGGAGGAGTATTTGAGTATCCTGAAGAACTTCGACAGTTGTTTTCGTGTACCCCCCCCCCACCCACAGGCTCCGAGACGTCGTACATAGGCAAAAGCCGTGATGTTTCAATAGATGTAGATGGATGCGTTGCTGACTTTCAAGATTCATTATAAATACTACATCTTGACCGAAGCTTTCGGTGGAGGAGTGATTGAGTATGCCGAATACTTAATTCTTGTTTTTGAATTCGAGAATAGAAGTGAGACTTTTCTTTTAGTTTCTTATGATGAAAAAATATATCCTAGTATATTGTGACCGCGGAAACATTGTTTATTTAAATAGCTTTACTGTGAATTTATAGAATTTTCAGAGTATTTTTCTTTTGTAGATTTTCATAATATTCCTAAGAATATATACTGGATTTAAAGGAATTGGACCGTCTCATTAGTGTAGGTCTATTTTCATTATAACTTTCAAAACTAAAATTCAATGTAATTGTGTGAAACAGTTCCTGTGATGACAATTAATTTTTTAGTTGATCCAAAATACACCAATCTCCGGTCTTAATTGCTTAATTTATGTTTATCTTGATTTTACGTTTGCAAGTGCGTGTTCTCAATGGCATTCTGTGCTGGGTTATTGGAACATTAGTAGATTTTCCTCAGTTTTTCATTTTTACTCTCATGTATTAACATTTTCATTGTGATTCTTTTCGATTTGATTTTATTATTTCTACTCAATATAGGTTTAAAAAATTGTAAATATAGGAGAAGATTGGACACAGAACCCCTAATTAAATAAGTAAGAGCGTTTCAATTTTCACTTCAATTGAATTCTCCCAAAGAAAGGGAAAACAGGACTTCAAACCAGCAGATAAAACTACGATCTCGGATCCAACCCACGATACTGCAACCGCCACAAGGTCGTTTTGAAGCTTTCGGAAGCCCATCTCCGCAAGGCCGTGGCATTTCGAGACCATCCCCCTCTGGCACGTCGGGGGACGCCGCGGCCTTCGGGCTGGAGGCATTGCTTCGGCACTTTCGCCGCAGGATTTCTTGCTTCCACAAATACTCCAAACTGACCATTTGCGTGTCCGACTCGGACTCCGTTACATTTACTTTCACTCTTTCTCGCTATTGGAGATACATGAGCAACTCAATGTATGCAGTCAGATGTATGTATACATTCGGCAAGGCAAATAATGCGTTTTTTCTTGACAACTTATATCGGTTTGAACGTGTACGTCAGTGGTATAAAACTATATTCAGTTACGACGTGTGTTCCAATTTGTGGACAAATTTATCCCCTTGATAATTTCTTGTACTCTGTAATTAGATTTAGCTCATATTACATTGAAGATTGTGATTCATCTGCATATGAAATCTTAATTACTCTTCGAGAGTGTTTCAAAAGCCAAACGTTTCAAGCGTCTTCACCATCATTTCAACCAAACCGAACTAACCAAATTGTAGAGGTTTGGGCAATGAAAAGAGAACAACATACTACAACTATAATCCACAATTTTAAATAAACGATCGAGTGGTCATTCATGTACCGAACTATTCCTCAGAGAGTAAGGGCTCAATACTAAAATCAACATCGCCGAAATAACGCATCACACATTGCCTGTTAACGCACCCGACGAGTAGCGTCTCTTGCAGAACATGCATTCATGATTGCATATTTAACGTTTCATTACCGAATTGTAGAGGTCTGGGCAATGAAAAGAGAACAACGTGTTTTAACAATACTGTGTACCATTAAAAAAAAGATGAGAGGTCATTCGCTGAACTGGTGATACTGAACTATTCCGCAGGGAGTAGGGGAACAAAACTAAAATCAACGCTGAGATAACGCACCACACTATTAAATTCTCTGTTGAAAAAGAAACTGGTTTCTCCTATTGACGCACTCGACCAGTAGCCTCTCTTGCAGAACGTGCATCCATGACTCCATATTTCACGTTTGGTTACGCCACAAAAAGGAGAAAAATTGTTTAAAACGAGTGGGTAGCGGGCGCCAACACGAGGAGGAAAGCCCGGCCACCGGTTCGCCATCGCGTGCCGTAGGGAAGCCCGCGCGGCGAGACCTCGCGGCGGCGAGCGAAAGTGGGCCCACGGAGCGGCGGGCTCGGCAGTGAACGGTGTTCGGCACCCGTTACTTCCCCGCGCGGCCCCGCGCCGCCCGCGCTCCCACCGCCGCGGCCAACTGGCCTTCGGAGCCCGCCGCCGCGACTCCGCGCCTCGCAGCCTCCGCCCGGAAGAGTCCCCACCGCCTCTGTCCTGTTTGTCTACTCGGTCTCCGTGGGTTGTCTTATGCAGCATGCTTTCTTTCCTTCCTTCCTTGCCTTGTTCCTTTCTCTCGCCTCCTCCAGTTATCTTGCGTTCTCCAGTTATTTGTTCATCTATGTCCTTTCTTGATTTTCCGTGGCCTATTTATTGTTCTCCTCCCATTCTTCTTCTCCTTTTTTCTTTTTTCTTCTCATCTTCCTTCTTATCTTTCTCCTGTTCTTCTTCTTCTTCACCTTCTCCTTCTCTTTCTTCATTTTCTTTCCCTTCTCCTCCTTTTTCCTCCTCTCCTCTCCTTGCTTTTCTTTTTCTTCGTGGTTAAATTAAATGTTTGTGTTGCGGTTTCACAATCTCGGCAACTATTCATTTCCCTTTTTCTTTCTAATTAATAGTATTTGCCATTAATAGAATTCTCCATTAATTCTTCTTGGATGATGCTCCTATTTCTGTTCATTTTTCCCCTGATCAATTAACCTCATAGAAATCGACTATTTTCTCTGCTTATTTGTCTGTCTTTGCTTGAACTGAGTTATATTTTATTCATTCCTTTCAATCCTTTCTTATGGATGCACATTAGTTTTACATGCCTACGTCCTCTTTGTTACATGCATGTGATACGATTGAGTATTCTCCTTTTTTATTCAAATTTACTTTCCATGCCCTCTTTTTTTGCTTACTTCTTCTCTCCTTTTTGTCCTGATTTTTCTTTTGTTTTCCGTTTCTCTTCGTTTTCCTCTTCCGTGACTCGTCATTTCCCCATTACTTCTTCGGAAACGTGTTCTCCTTGATAACTTATTCTCTTTACCTCTCTCCTTCCAAAATCTCACAAGAAGATGGAAATGCAAAGTTTATGAATATAACATATGGAAATCTTATTATATTTAAATGATATTTAAAAGCTACTGCTGCTCTTATAACTTGTGCTTTTGAGAACTTTCCGTCTCCGAAGTTCCCGAGAGATAACCCTACGTAAAGTCGAAGAGTGCTTTTACAGTCAAGCATCGAGTTTCATCCATCTCCGGTGAATATAAGTTTTCAGAAGTAACTATTTTAGAGACGAATCTCCTCCTTTTCCATAGATGAGGGAGATTCAATTAATTCCGTTTTGAAATAATTTCAGGAGCGAATTTTAAGACACTTTACTCCTATTTGCTGTTTTCTAGGACTCTGGGCCTCGATAATTTTAAAACCCTTTTTGTTTATAATCTTATTTCATCATTGGGAATCTTGTATTTACAGTGGCACATACGTGGGGAGGGGGCACGAAGTTTCGTCCTCCAGAAACCGATGACACAGATTCACAAATACGCTTTTCATTGAAGCAGAGACGGCCTCGTGGCTCAGTCAGTCGGTTAAGACGCCGCCCACGGGAGGAACGTAAGAACCTAGATTCGCATTCCAGACCTCCCAAATAATTTTGGGCGTTGAAAATACTTTTGTGAGTTTTCAACTAGTAATATGATCACGGTTGTTTAATTCCCCATTAAGTTTTTTAAGCAATGAATACAACCCTTGGAAAACCAAAATTCCACTGATATGCTGTTTGATTTTTTGAATTATTTCAAACATAATAACGAAACAGAATTTTCTGTGTGGAAATATTCATTAAAGACCACAGTCACAGTCCATCAAAACAAATGCATAAAATCAAGTAGGATAAACAACAAAAGTGCAAAATAAGTTAAACTGATAATATCATACTTCATTTGCTAGTATTGACAACTCCAATTTCATCACTACATTCACAAACCCTGCTGAGTAAGGCCAGAGCCACTAGCGAAAATAGCTTTATAGCTTTTCCACACTAGCTTTATAGCTAGATCGAATTCAGTCGCAGTCTGAAGGCGAAGCCTACCGGCTGGCTATTGTGATTGGTAGTTTTCCGTGTTTTTTATGATCAATACCAGGTGAATGCTGGAGCAATACTCTAATAAATGGACCATGGTACACGCACGATATTCCCTTCCGCATCCTTGTCCCCACTCTCCCTTTACACACACACATACTCACACACTGACGTATCCTACTCTATTAGGGTAAAGTCTCCTAATGTGGAATACGTTCCTAATGTGAAATATCAAAGTATCAGACCCGTATTGAGCTGACGTTGCGAGACAAAATATAGAAATTACTTTGAAGAGGCACCTGATCGAGCGTAGATAATGTTTTTTGAGTTGAAGCTCTTGAGTGAAATGGCAAAGCGTGTTCTTCTCAGAGCGTCAACAAAAATATTGGAGCAGTGGACAATGGAATTGTTACTCGGGTGCCGTAAATATCAGAATAATTAATTAATAAGTATTAATGCATCTATTGTTTGCTAAATGAAAAAGCATTTATTATTCCACTTCAGGAGCAGGGTAATGTGCCACTTTAGGAGCAGGGACAAATGTGGAATATATGTAGACATTTTTAATTACGAATTATCGTAAAGTTCTAATAGATTGAAGTGAATAATGTTAACCACACGTGTTTATAAATGACTAATTTAAGTAATTATCTACACTACTTTTCAAATGTGCGCTTATTTGTGAAGTTGCAGGCGAAAATATACAAAGTATTCCACATTCGGGAACTTTACACGTGTCGGGAGACCTGTCGGGTGTTCGAGGCTCGGATGCCTTGTTCCGAATGGCACAGTGCTCCGCTGGGGGTGATACCCGGGAGGACAAAGCCTTCGCAAGTCGAAGGTAGGATCTCACCATCTAACAGGGGAAGAGCACCGCCTCCTCCTGGGACAAACATTTCACTAACAGTTCTAATGACCATAGCCGTTGACGTGCGGGGAAACATCAATTAATCATACAAATACAAAGAAAATACAATACAAAATAAACTCACGCCAAAATGGAAACTTGTTTTTCAACTTTACTGCATGTTACGCATTTGTTACTTTATTACCGAAACTTAATAACATTAACGAAAATTTATGTTACTGATAATGAATGAGTCATCAACAATTGAAATCTTAAAACGTCGGGGGAGGGGGGCTGCTGCACCATGTGCTGTTTACACTTGTAAGTCTTGAATGTGTTTTAATTAGACTTTTAGAATGGTGAATATTGCAAAAAGTTAACAATACAAAAATACAACATTGAAGAGATAGTTTTAGTCTTATAGGAAATCTGAGGTTCTAAAATGTAAGCTCTTTAAAAAGGTCATGTACAATTTTTTGATGAATAGTTTTCGCGAAATTTTTGTTTGAAATAACTGCAAATGATAAAAAAATCTCAAAAACCGTTCCACATTTTTCTTTGATTTCCCTCCCCAATATAGAAAAATAAACTCCTAAAACAAATTTTATTTTTATTGAACTTTCCGAATTTTCCAAAATTGCAAAAAAAAAAAAAAAAAAATAATGCGAGGAAGTATGTGCTATTGTAGCTCCATTAGTTTGTAAGAGTATCTTATCTCTCTGCAGTTTGGGTTCACATTTCCCCCACCCAGCAAATGTCTTGGAGTTCTCGTATCTTTATGAAATTCCTCCTTAATTACTTCTCTGTACTTGATTAAACGTACAACGCAAACTAAAATGTAGATATAAGTATATTTATGACTTTTCCATTCTATCATATCTTACATTAATATGAATATAGGGTACGTGTCACAAATTACTTAGAAGGAAAGTTGAAATAAAATTGCCGAGAATCTTTTGCTGCTTTATTTTGTTGTAGAATTTCGTAGTATTGATTTATTTATAAATTATCGTATTATCAGAAATACTTCTTACTGAACTAAACGAGTGAAGAGATATTCTCTGAAATTCTCTGTTGTAGACATTAGTCTTAGTAGGTGAAGTAGACGTTTCAGCTCTCACAGAAATTTCTTAGTTTAAGTTGTAAGTGCAAAAGTTTTCTTTCTACACACACATAAATGGTCTGTGAGATCCAACTTCAGAGGAGAGCTTTGAAAAACAACTTATTCTATCTTTTAGAAGTGTGTTCAATTTGTGAACATCTTGTTCAATATCGAGGCAATGCCCATTGTTGTTCTACGCCCGTGAATATGAATAAGAGAGACGTATACGGACATGTGTTTGAATTGAAGCCAAAGAACGAATAAAGTGATTTCCGTTAAGGATTTAGGATTCCTGGGAATTGAATGTAGTCGGAGTGGGACGGCACGTCGTTCCAAGGTCTCAAGTTCAACAACCACATTACCATTATTTCATAAATAACTTAAATCGCATAAAAGCAACAGATTTGCATCTGTATGCAACTTGAAGCAGAGTAAAGTCAAACTACGAGGTTGTTTATGAAGTATATTTCGAAATGTTTGTTTACTAAGCTTTAGAATCATTAATTGCGCTATCCTTTGAAGTTTTTATTGGTTGCGTCCTTTGGGAAAAACGTTTTAGGGCGACTTTTCAGAACGTTTATTGCTCCCAAGGAAGAAAAAAATGAAGGTTTTCATATTTGAGAACTACAGGTAAAGAAATATTGTGTTTACTGTTTTTGAAGAGATTTCCATTATATACGATATCTACTAGAATTTGTTTTCATGTGTTTGTTCAGAACTCCTCGTGTTTATTTGAAGATTTCGAATTAACTAACATAAATACGTGACCAAATAAAAATGTTATTTTGTCTGAATATCATTACACGATTTTGCCACCAATTTACATTATTTATGCTAGTTTTGTTTAATAATCTTTAAATTGCGAGTATCAATACACTGATTTTAGGCATATCTTTGAAAAAAATATCTTCAAGAAGACAAACTTAGTATTGAGGAACATTTCATTGGTATACTAGAGAAATCCACAAAAACATGCAAGTAAATCCACGTATTTCGGGATAAATCAAGTTGAGATTCATTCGGTTAAATTTGTCTTCTCGATATTTTTTTGCTATGTAGAAGAAAAATAAGATTTTTTACAAACATGTAATATATAATATTACTTTTAAGAAACAAAAAGACTCGGGTTCAAGGATGGATTTTTCCTGAAATTGTCACCATTATGTGACTTAGTTGAAAACGAAATAATTGATAATATTGTTCACTCTAACTCCAGGACAATTGTACTAAACAAAATAATAGACAAAAACAACACAACGATGTAAAAATCTCAAAAGCATCCAAATTGGACTTGGTGATATTACCTTTTATACCAATTTTCGAACATATTTCTTTCCTTACTGGCAATAAGGATTTGATGAACTTACGCATATTTAACACATTTTATTATTGTCTTATGGCTTGGTTTGTTTGCTTATGTCATTTGATAAGTGACTACTATTGTTGATCAGTACCTTCCATCGGGCTACTCAAGAAAATCATGTTTTGAAACGAGCTGGAACGAGTTAAGAGTCGTGCTGCTGCTGCTGCTGCTGCTGAATGTGCCACCGGGATCGGCGAAGATAATATAAAACATCTTTTTTCCTCACAAAATGTTGCAGCTACGCCTCTTCTGAAATCTTCATTCAGTTGGGAAGCCTCTTACAGAGAGAGCAAAACTGAAAAACGTACTTTCCAGGCTGCTCGGAGTTACATTCACTGGTATTTTCTTTGAAAAAAAAAAAAAAAAATCGTTCAATTGACTTATTGAAGCACCTGAAGTTGAAATTGGAAAACGAAACTCTGGAAAGTGGGTTACTCGTTGTTCTCCATTGAGGATTTCTACTGATTCCGCTCCGAGAACGATTTCGATTCCCGAGCTCCGTCAGAGGCGCATTGTGTCAGAGCTGTGTAACCTTGCGCGTTTCGCTCGCGTGACCTCTGAGAGCGAGTCGTACTCTTGTTTCTCGTCGAGGCAGGGGTGTGCAAATGGGCTCGCCAATCTTTCGTTCTCAGGCTTTTACAGTGTTTTGTAACATTTTACAATCACTGTTTTATTCAGTCAAATTAACAACATTTGTAATAGCAGCAGATGATGACGGCGGATGAAGTAAAACGTGACGTAATTTTTTTAAACAAAAACTAGCAATTTTTTGTAAATTCTTATACTCTAAAAATATCTCCATTAAAGGGTCCAAATTTGCCCCAGTTTTATTGCAGTAGTGGTAAGGTAATAATACAAGTACTCTCCGACTAAACAACGATTTGCTATGAATGTGTAAATGAACAACGAAAGTGATAGCTGATTCTTTAGGTTTAAATCGATTCAGATTCCCTACTGGTTGTAGCCGCGAATGGCGAATTACTACTGATTTAACACTGAAGTGAGGCTAGGATATTTTAGTTAAAAAGCGACATATACCTCTTCACAGCCTCTCGAAACAAATGTCAAACTTTAATCATTGAAGCAATATTCCAGCAAATACTCAGCATATCAGCCATAAGGTAACTAGAGAAAATTTGAACTTTACACTGACAACTTTCAGCGTGTTTTAGAGTTTGAAGATGGGTATCATTAAAGCATCTTTAATATTCGACTAAACACACAAAGATGGGTAATGCAAGCGTTAGGTAAAAACCACACGACTCTTTATTCAGAAATAACTTTCTGAATAATATGATATTATTATTATTATTATTATTATTATTATTATTATTATTATTATTATTATTATTATTATTGTGGGTCCTCAAGTAGATAATGAATGTTTAGCGACTGATTTTAAGATTTATTTTAACATTCTGAGGTTTAATTTCATGAAGAGAGATATCTTTACTTCGCATGAAGGATATACTCGTATTTTCAGTTTACAGGAGAAATTCTAACGATACGAAATATGACGTTCCTTTTTGTAGAAACACTTTTTTAAATCAAATTTAGCACATAACTACTTTATGACATTCACAGTTCTTTCTCTCTCTTACTCTCTAAACTTTTAATTATTTCGCTCTTTTCATAGAAACGATGGCATCTTCAGGTTTACTACTTCTCATTTTTTTGTAATTAAATATATTTGCTTTTTAATTTTTATGCGCGTCTTTCGTTCCATTTTGCACCAGCATGCTGCGCAGCGCTGCGCTGTTAGGTTATGCCGGCGCGCAGGGCAAGCCCACTGCAACACTGGCGCCCCGTGAGTGGCGGAACTGGACGCCCATGAAAGGGTTGGATAGCACGAGGGTGAAGACATAGAATGGGGAGGTGGCTGCGTATATCATTGCGTTAGCGAGCTATGGTATAAGGATGTTCCGGACATAGTAAGCGAAGAAGGGAGTAAAAATGGAGATAAAAGAAGAAATAAATGTGCTGTGAGTGGATGGATTATGGTATTAGGAGAAAGAAAAATGAAGAAAAAACGAAGATTGAGAAACGGCTGGGTACTTCAGATTGTTCGCACAAGTTTACAACATTTGCTAAGATCTAATGCAACAAAGGGATGATGCGATATTGTAAAAGAGATGGAGAAGGAGATAGTGTCAGGGAAGATAATTAAAGATAATTAATGTCATAAATGGTGTTGAGAACAAATATGCAGGAAAAATTAAAATAAAAAAGCTTTATGTTGAAAAGAAAGAAGATAAATAAGGGTGGAGAAACTTCCCAAGTTAAAAAAGTCCAGTACGAGCTGGACGAGACAAAACCTAAAGCGAACAAACCAAGCAACCACAATTCAACGAAAGATATTTTGAAAAAAAGAAAGTCCAAAGCGAACCCTCAGACAGTTCAGAGACGAAGAGACAAGACAAGAGAAGCGATCGATGCCTCTTCTAACTGTATCGTCGCCTTGTATAACGCGCCTGCTCCTTGCGCGGCATGACGAAGCGGCAACATGCGGTACTTTCCCTTTCCTGGGACTGGGCGCACCGGTACGCCGCCGTCGCGCTCTGCTGCCACTAACACCGCGGCCGCAGCCGCCGCCGCCGCTGCCACCATCACCGCGGCGGCCGCCCCCACTGCCGCCGTTGCCACCATCACCACCACCGTCGAGAGCGAGAACGCTCTAGTGGCCGCCACTGCCGCCGCCGCCGCAGCCGCTACTCTGGTGCAATGAGCTCAGAGGCGAGAAATTCTATTAAATGATGTGCTACAACAGTTTCGTGAAAAAAAAATCTCGGGAAAATTTTGTTAAAACTCTACGATTGCGCTGGAAACAAAATCTGCCATCCGGTTTGACAATATTTTAATAATCACGATTTTTATGGACGCTGTTTCACCGCAATAATCATTGTGCTTACCAGGGCTGATAGCCACTGGCTAAATATAATATTGTCAGATGCCAATTATTGGAATAAATACGAACAAAAGATGCAAATGAATAGAAGCTGTAATTAAAGCTTGATTTATTTACTCATATTTCAAATGTTTTAGTCAGGCGAGTGTTTTCAGTATATTCGGAACAAAAACGTGAGCAGGGAATCAGGACGAAATGGAAACATTGGAATGATGCATTATCTGAGAACAATTTGTAATTCTTTGTATTTTTTATCTTCAATATCACGGACTTAAATGTGAAGTTATTTTGTTTAATGTGAAACACTTGTTTAACACATGCTGTGACGTTATAACACGTGCTATGACGATTTGCTAAAGATTTCATCGGGCCTTGCATCTCGAGATTATGTCTGACAGAACAGAAGATTCGGTGAGGAGATTCTTTGAATGGCAACACAATCGTGAATAAGAAGGAAATCTCCTTCCCGACTTCGTGAGTATTTCTCCAGCTGGATTTCATGATTACTATGAATATTTTCACAGATTACACAGAAGTATTACCTTACAGGCTCGGGGCTCGATCCTGAGAATATATTTGTTACAAAATATATGTACAATATAATCGTGAAATAAAACAAAGGATATATCATTTGCTTTGTTTTCTCGTGAAGAATGAACATTTTAGTGTAAATACCTTACATCAGATTCCATATTCAAATCCAGTCTAATAAGCTTTCATAATCTTTCAAAACATGCCAATGAGGAGATGGTTTATCACATGCTAGCCAATTGAAATCATCGATAAAATCCCAGTTGTTCTTGTTTATGTCCAAACCTGCCAACTGGAAGTGTCTGTCCATATCTTCATATTTCCAATGATACGGGGCAAATCCTACTTCCTTTGTATCCTCAATGATCGATCTACATGTTACATGAAGATAAAAATTACAAAGTTTAGTACTGTGAATTCTCAATTGTTGACATGTTAATACAAAAATGCAACCAATACAGTTTTCTATAAAAATTGAAGTTACAACTGGACCACACAAAACACGAGAATTACATAAGTTTGTAATGTGGAGAGTGCTAGGAACACCTGGCAAGCGTACTGTGCAGTTTTCAAGATTAGAGAGCATCACATCTCTCTTAAAAATAACGTCATTATTTAGAGACAGATTTTCACCAACTTTTTGAGTAAAACCACAGATGTCGTCTGGCAGGGCAAGAGTTTTAGAAACACGAGCTTCTCGAACAGACTGAGAGTTAGCAGTAGCGTTCAGTTCATAGATGAATGGTTCCTTTTTCAACTTAGAAGCCGACTTCCGAACCTTGAAACTAAATTTTTTCTTGGGTAGAAGCCATTCTTCTAACTCTTGGCATTTCTGCTGCAAAGTCTGTAGTGCTTCCTGTGATTTTCGAATATCATATACACGAAGAAAGTAAGTTGACTGGGAAATATAATTTTGTAAATTTTGAATGCTTTTTGAAATACGATCGAAGTGATAGGGAAGTTCAGATTTGTCCATAGAACCTGACGCGACTAATTCAAGAGCCTCCTCTATTTGTAGTCTTTTAACATCCAACGTTTCAATGAATAAATCCAACTTCTCATTGCTGGCTGAGTTTTCCTCTCTTTCTTCTCTTTTCTTTTCTAGTTCCAGATGGCGTTCCAAATCTCGTCTTTTCAATCTTTCTGTTTCCCGCTTTAACCTCTCAGTTATTACATCCGTCGCTTCTTCGAAACCCATGTTCTCCATTATTTTGAAACTCATCTCGTCAACGGTACCGATCTTGTGTGTTCCATGTGGACATACGATATTGCGAAGTATGTAGTTCTCCACCACCGACAGAGAAATGTATTAATGTTGTTCACTTATCAGAGTTGCATAGAATGTATGAATAAACATGTAAAATTAAAAATAAGTAAATCCAGTTTATCTTTCAAACAGTAAATCGCATCACATTTGAAATCGAAATTCACAGTTGATTAATTTTGGAAAGAACGTCACTGAGACACCAAAGCGTATAACCCACCAAAGCACTGCCCCCGAACTGTCTTAGTGTCAACACACTATTCTCATATACCACAATAACAATTGCTTCACGTTGTCATGGACAAAATACAACATTCCACTTTTTAAACGATACTTGTTTACGGGCTCTAATATTAATGAGAAATACTAGTTTCGTGTTAGATCTCTTGAAAACATCGTTTCATTTGAATTTCTTTCTTCAAACAAGTTCCATAACATAGTTTTTTCCACAATCATTTCCATTAAAATTTTAATAATAAATCAGAGGATCTTATTTTGCTCGTGAGCCTTGCTAGTGAATGTTACGCTCACAAGTGTTTCATTCCTGTGCATTTCGCACAGACACGAAAATATTAACATCAAAGGGTATAGCCGAATAAGGTGGTGAAAAGTGCCCTCCAACCAAATCGATAATCGTGATGCCCATGTGTTAGAGAATACAAAATGACGTAGATTCACAAACAATCAGCCTCCTAGGGCAATCTGTTGCCGAGATACAACGAGAAATGTGTTTTGCATGTTTTATTTTTTTCTCGACATCCATTGCGTGTATCATACTGGAAAAAAATACGGAGACGAGAAAACATAGATTAATTTGAAGGTTTTTTTTCAACGAATTTTGACGCCAACTTCATTTAGAAAAAATAGATACATTTTTGACATTAATTTTCGACGTGATAACGTCACTCACTCAATTTTCCCTCTAAAATGGGTCTTATAACATTCTATTTCATAATATTGTCCCAAACATCCACAACTGAATTGTAATATACCGGGAGAGGTGGCTCAAGGCATCAACTGATATCACTGCAGTGCCTCTGACCGGGAGGTCCTGGGGGTTCAACCCCCTTCGGTAGCAGAATTTTCAACATTAACTATATAGCTAGAACGAGTTCAGCCGATGTCAGGAGGCAAATTATAACGCCCGGCTTTATGAACGTTACAGCTGCGAATAGTGCAGTGGTTCCTCTGGCGTATGGAACGGTAAGTTTGAATAGCTGGAGTACTCAGAAGAGCAGAAATTCTCCAAACATTAATAAAAGAGCCTCAAAGATTTTTAGAAGAAAACTGCAATTTCCAAACAATAGAACATTTTAAATCATTGATAGCTTCATATCGATTTCCCAACCGCCACAATCCCCGAACTTCGATGTTTTTTCTTCTTAAATAAGTTTGATGCACTCCTGAGGGGGGGGGGGTAATTCTCTACTAGCAGTAATACTGGCAGGGGGGTTTGTGTCGATGGTTTCTTTAAAACGATCCAAAACTGTCAAATTTCTTAGCGTGTATCATGACAGAACATATTATTCAAATAGAGGGATGTGATTACAAAAATGTGATCACATCCGTTATTGTTACCCAGTTGTTATTAATGTTAATGTTAAAAATATAATTCTACTTTCTTAATGTTGATAATTCGCTCAAACAAGTCGCCTCAAACGGACGTCGGGCAGCAATGGGTGAAGGCCCGCCGCGGACCTGCCCCAACCGGCCGCCCGGCTGGGCTCGCGGTGCGCGCGTCCTGTTCACGTTCGCCGGAGGCGCTGGCTGCGGCAGAAGCAGGTCGAGGAAAGCGACTGGGCGCGCGCCCCTGCCCCGCCCCGCCCCGCCCCGCCCCGCCCCGCCCCGCCCCGACTCTCCCCGCCACGCACAGTGGAGCGGGCGGGACACGGGAATCAGAGGCACCCTCTTGACTTCCTCAAAATAACTTCCACGGCAGAATGGCTTTATCACTAGGAGGATGATTTTAATGAAATACCCATTTCCTTTTTCTTTAGAACAATACCGTTTGCTACAGAAACTCATTTTATGTTACGACAAAAGGAAATTACCCATCTTTACCGTCTTTTTTAAAAAATTTTGATCGATTTCGACTAACAAGTCATTTTTTTACCCTTTTCCGTCATTTTTAATGCATTTTCGCTGATTCCATGGATTTTAATATCAATTTAATGGTACTTGCTTAAAACAATATTTACGAGGTGCATCAAATGTTTTTTACAGAATTCCTGAGTACGTATACCTGGTAGCCTATTTGATTTCTTCGTTCAGACGTTGTAGCGTCGGCCATTGTGAGTATGAAATCTAATGTTCCTGTGACACCTGTCAGTGCCATTGGCGGTTTAGCCGATTTCAGGATAACTAAAGACAAATATTTTCTGGTAAAGAACAGTCCAAACCAAAAGTTTGAAAGCTGAGTTCACTTGAACTAATAGAAGCAGCTTCGATTACATCAGTAACGTATCCAACAGCTTGAGTTGTTCATCGGAACTGGTTTTGATAATATTTTTTACGTTGTTTTTCTTTGCCTCTAGGAAATTTTAAATAATTCTAAGAGCATTTTATTAATCATTTTGGACTATGTTTTGGATCATCAAAATCCAACTTCTACTTATCATTAACAATAAACTTCATGAAGAGTTCGTCTGGCAACACATCAGGCTACAAAATGAGTTTTTATTAAACATACATCCATGTCACTTCACTTGCAGAATTCATACTTGGGAGAAACACCAATCAAAATACCAGAATTAAAAAAAAATCCGTTTCCTATACTCTTTAGAAGAATCGTGGAACTTGAACCTTGGGAAAACCTTAGAGGTCGTAGAAAAATCATCTTTATTCACTATAGTATATTGAGAATTTAAATACAAGTTAGTAAGTCATCAATCCTCATTCGTACATCAATGCACGCGCGTTAATATAAACTGACCTAAGTATAAACAAAAGTCATCCATAAATGAATAAAGAAATGCCCCCCCCCCTGTTAACCGGCCATCTCAATCTGTTTTCAAGTGTCCTCGCGGAGAAGAGGGATAGCCAAGAGCTTGTTAAGAACGTGAGAAGTACCATGTATACAATTAGATCAGACGAAGCACCTTTTGCATGAAATCTGCATCTTCGTAACCGTGAAATTCTTGGAACTATTGCAGGACAAGGATTCGATGTAATAATTATCAATGAAAACATAATTTAAAACAGTGTTTTGTGTTTTGGGGTCTCTGATCATTCGAGCAATCGTCCGCAATAGAACAAGCTGCATTTGGTTTACTGTTAATCAATAATACGATTCATAATTTGAAATAAAGCCCTGCGTTTAATGAGCGCATAATAAACGGAACGTTTTGATGACGTGTTCACACGCTTGCAGAGAACAGTCCCGTTTTATTTCATGGATTCATCCATAGTTTGAATGTCTCGGCAAGTAACGACCTCCTCCGCTCTGATGAATTCCACTATGTATTCGAAATTATTTTTTAATATTATGCGGTTCTTATTTGGCATTTTCTTCAGATACATGTTACTTGTTTTGTGTCTATATTTCCATTAAAATAAAACGTCCTTTCAAGGCCCCGAGGTAAAAAGAAAAGGGAACACTATCGTCAAATCGAGAGATTCAATTCCAAAATTTTAAGTCGTAAGGAAGTTCACGATTGAACGACAGTGTCCCCCGCATCTGGAATATATTTTTCCACTTTTCGGAGCATTCCTCTTTTATCTACTGCTCAGTCCGAAACTAACTAAACCTAAATTTGTTTGAATAGATGCGATGTTCAACTGCTTGATTTTTAGCACTTTTTGCGGCGTCCAGAGGAAATATTTTCATGACGATTACGTGCAGAAAACAAAATGACCCTGTAAAACGCTGGATCGCATTCATCCAGTTTTGATATCGAAATAGTACTGTGCCCATTTTCTATTTAGAAAAATCGAAAAATGACGTATGAAACGGGCTTACAAGGTTAGTCAGTTTCTTCAGTCGATTGAATTACCGGGAGAGGTGGTTCAGGACATCAAATGATGTCACTGCAGTGCCTCTGACCGGGAGGTCCTACGTTTGAGTCCCGACGGTGCACCGTCGCGGTGCTAGGATTTTCGATACTGGATAGATAGCTAGGTCGAGTTCAGTCGATGTCTGGAGGAGAATTCTAGCCGGAGGCTGCTCTGATCGGTGGCTTCTCCGATCAATACCGTACGATCCGCACCCTAATAAACGGGCCATGGGCCGCACACGATCTTTCCTTCCCGTTTCTTGTCCTATCCTCACCATGCTGTACACTGCCACACTCTTCAACATGCACTACACTTTCACACATGCCGGGAGACCGGTCGGGAGCTTAGAGCTTGTCGCGGCTGGGGCGGTGCCCCGCTGGTGGGAGAGTCCTGGTTGGGGAAACCCCACTAGCTGGCGGTAAGCCATCCAGCGGGCAAAGATTACCGCCACCTTCCGAGGGAAACATGCACTACTCTTACGGGACTAATGACCTTAGCAGTTGACGCGCCCGGGATAACTAACAATTAATAACATTCAGGCGATCGAGTCCGTTTAAGCGCTGTCTGCGCTGCGCAGCTGCTGGCGCGCCGTCCACCCGGAAGGGCGTCCGGAGGCCGTTCCGGAGGCGGTTCCGGAGGCGGTTCCGGAGGCGGCGCGGTCCCTGGGCGCTGGGCGGGGCTCGCAGCCTCCCGGCCCGCGGCCTCTGCGCACGCATTGTGGTGCGGCCGCACCTGGTCCCGTGCGCCACGCCTCGCCTTGACATTTGCGCACCGCGACGCGCGACCGCAGCCGGCAGCGCTGTGAAGTGGCGCGAGTGCAAATTGCTGTTGGAGGAAATAGTTCTCGAAGCGTTTGGCACGTGCCTGATTACTATTGTTTTATTTGTCTTGTTTTTGTCATCGTCTCTTCTGTGTAGTCGTCTTCGTTGATTTTTCCATATTTTTCACATTCACCTTTTCATACTACTTTTTCTATATCACCTTTGTTCTACTCTTTCTTCATCTTTTTATTCTTTCTCACCCTCTTCTTCTCCTTCTGCGTACCATTCTTTTTGTTCTTCACCTTCTTGTTATTTATACACATTTTATTCACCTTCTTTATCTTTACCCTCTTTGTCATTGTTTTATGTCGTTGCCTCCTCTTGTTCTTTGCCAGCCTAACAGCATTATTTGTGATGTAGGCGTTACGATATTTTAGAAGTAGTTTTTGCTCAGCATTTCAACACTTCATATTCCATGTGATTGATATCAGTGATGAAAATTGCTTCGATCATCGTCCAATTTTTTGTACATAAGATAATCAGAGTGAGGTGCTCATATATTTATTCATGGTATCTTTCATTTCTTGCTATTTTGAAGGTAATAGTTCTACACATGATCAAGAAAAGTATATTCCTTGACCCAACGGAGCAATCTCATAATTTCCACAGCTTCAATGGTCATTGTCTCGCTGCTTGTGGAAGCGTACTAAAGTTGTAATGTTACAAAAGGTCTAAGTTGATATTTAAACCTTAAGAGAGTTTATTCACTATTCCTTTCTTTACTGTTCGCATGTAGAGAAGTTGATAATGATTTTTATAAAAAGTTGTTATTTGGGCATTGTGAGAAGATATAGAAAACACTCACTGAAAATGATCGTAATCACGAAAGTAACCATTCAGACGCTATTGAAATTGAAATCTTCGCGCTTAGAAAGTCGTCAAGTTGTCAAGCGAGAACTCCTCACAATGGATTCACGATAAATACTCGCACAAGATAAGATCCGAAGGAAGAAACTCGCCGAGACTGAGAATGCTCTGCACTTGCATTGTCAATATTTCCATAGCACTAAGTGATTGATTATTCTGAGTTTTCCATCTTTTGAAAATAGTATTTTTTAAGCGAAGAATGCCTTCAGTTTCCGAACGCGACCTCAGCATCATTGGATGAATAAAATTTATGATTTTGAGGCGTTTTATGTTTGTGAGTATAAAAAAATTGCCTCAAATTGCCTTTACGCTTGCCTTTGCTCATAAAGGTGACTCGTTTAGAAATTTACCTGCTTGCTTCGCATCAAGTTAAAAACATTCCTTTGCCCGATATTGCGAATTCATTCATCAAACGACCCAGAACTGCTGCTTAGGATCTTCGAAAGGAGTTTTCAAGCATATTGCATTTAGCATTATCGTTAGCATTATTTGCTCTCCAAGACAATGCTTTTAACAATTTATGTCTAACGCAGTCTGATAGTCTTAGAGAATACTCATTTCAGGGAATTAATAAGTGAACATCTCACAATGAGAGTTATCTTGAACACGTTAGATTCCAATGAGATCACATTGCATACTGCGTGGCCAGTATATCACGACTGTATATTCAAGTATTCTGTAAAACTATATCAGAAATGAACGTCTTGTGCCTCGATATCCTTGACCTCAACCTCCGTCACACGACCTCTGGACCGTCTCGTTGTCCGTGGATCACCAAGGTCGGCTGCTAGCCTTTCCTGCTCCCGTTTGTCGCAAATACGAGGGGCTCCAACTTTGTGCTCGGCTGTGCGCACGGGATCTGGGAGGTCGCTGCACGCGGTCGTCGCTTCGAATCCCTCTCAATCCCCCGGGCGCAGCGCTCCTGTGCGACGCGAGCCTTGGCCTGTGGCGTCGTTACCACGTCTCCTGCCCCGACGGCCCTCCTCTCCCGCCGCCTCTGACACCCCAGTCACTGCCACCCCTGCCCGTCACTGCCACCAGTCCCTCAGCCGCCATCGCCGCCGACAGTGCCCCGTCACCTCCTGCGCCCAGCCCCCTCATCCCCACTGTCACTGCCGCCCCCCACCGTCCCCACCAACCTGACACCTACCGCTCTTTTCCTCCCCCTTCAGCCGCCCTCACCGCCGCTGCCCCGACCCCTCCTGGTCCCCTGCGCCCGCTGCTTCTGACACCCCACTGCCAGAGCCACCCCCACCGTCGTCACCAACCCGTCACTACTACCGCTCTTGCTTCCCTCGCTCACTCCAACCGCCCCGCCTCTCCCACCGCTCTCACCGCCCACACTGCCCCGTCTCCTGCTCCGCCCCGCCCTCGCTGCCCCTGCCGTTCACGCCGCCTCCGCCGCTTGTGCCTCATAAGCCGAAGCGCCCGCCTCGCAACCCCTCTTTCTGCCCCCGCCGCAAGAAAGGCCTCGTGATCTGTTGTGCGTCCTTTTTACTCCGTCTGCCGCTGGAAGTCTTGATTCCACTTTTCCGCCTTTTGACTGCCCCTCGCGAGAGGGCCTTACAGCTGCCTTTCCTTCAATCGCGTTGCTGTCGCGTTTTTCTTAGATCCCGCAGAAGATGTCTCGACGGGGATTCGTACCTTGTTCTGCTGCAGTTTCTGCGAGAAGAGGCATTGGGTGCGATTGGGCGCGGAGAGTTCCACATTGCTATTTATTTTTCCTTGTACGTTTCACTGTTTTGTTTTTGTTGTGGCTTTCTTCTGTTGCTACGGTCTCGAATGGGGCATTGATCAGGAATACGGGAGATGTAGGAGCTCTCAGAAGAATTGTCTTTGTGAGCGAATTATTTTCTTGTTTTTTGTCGAAAATATTGATGTTTACTTGAAGCAAGGATTTGCGTGATTGCAGCAAGGATTTTCGTGACGAGGTTTGATGTAGCTTAATTTGAGATGTTATATAATATAATGTCTTCTCGTTTATTTTAATCTTGTTTGGTCCTTCGATGGGCTCTATATTACTTGCACTGGACTTTCGTACAACCATGTCGTGTTTATTGGTTGTAGTGATATCAATAAGTATTTTAAACATTTAAAGGATGCTGCGATTATCTCAGGAATTCAAAGGGAAGAAAGTTACATGATCGAATACAAATTTTAATGATATTAATTGTGCATAATACGCAAGAAGTGCAAACTCTTCTTAACTTTAATTAAAGCTATTCATATTAGAAAATTTCATTCTATTATTTTTTCTCTAATTTGCCTGCGATAAGAATCTGTGAAAATGAAAATGATTTCAATTTCCACACGAATATGCGAATATAGAAATAAAAGTGCGTAGTTTCGGATTCCATTTGAGGTCCTAAGTGCGGCCCGTCATTCCGTATGAATCGTTACGAGCATTGTAAATGTTGAAGAGCAACTTTCGTCCAGTTAACTCCGCCCGGGGCCAGCGGCAGCGACGTGCCCCGCCAAGAGTAATCGCCGCGGCCCCCTCCCCCTCCCCCTCCCCCTCCCGCTGCCGCTCGCGCCATGCGCAGTGCGCCGGGTGACAATGGGTGATTTATTAACGAAGCCATGAATGTTAATGCGGGGCCCCGCCGCTCTCCCAGCGAGCGAAGAAGTGCTGGCCCCGTCAACTGGACGAAGTCCGGTGCAAGAAGGTGGTGGCGCAGCTGGGCAGGGGGCAGCGACCTCTAACAGCAGTGGTGATGATGTGGGGAGCGAGAGGTAGGAGTCAGTCAACAGGGGAAAATAACAGTAGGAGGCTTGTGGAGGAGGGATCTCTCGTGAAATGAATGTTACAATTCTGAAATTAATATTATAATTAAATCTGTACAATTTTTGTAACGGCGTTACAATTTAATTCTGTATTTTACAATTATGCTGCAAAGAGAATAAAATGTGTTGCAACAATTAATAATACTTTTTTGAACAATAAATTTGACACAATTTAATTTGGAATACCATAGAATCTATTGGAATTAAATTTCTGGATGAAATTCTCGTGTATTTAAATTGTTTAAGCTCCAATTTTATAGACAGGAATAGTATTATTGGTTAAAGCACTTATGCCTTCACCATGGCGGAGATGTTCTGTGGAAGGCGGAATCATGAACGTTAACAATATGAAACTATTTTATTTTATAAACGTTTATATATAGTATATGAATTCTGAAGTGTAAATGCAACAGTTTCAGATCAGCAAGATGAGATTTAAATGTTTAACGATACCTTTACTACCCACAGCGGTCGAAGAGAGGGTTGATAGAAAAAAATTGGCGGCGGTCGATGTGATTTAGTGCGGATGGACTATGAGGGGGTGAGCAGATGCACGTACGGATATGTATGTAGATGCCGATTGGCGTGCGGGGATTTTTCCCAACCATGTATGTTCCGCAAGCGGGATACCGCCCCAATTGGGACAAGCTCTAAGCTCCCGACTGGTCTCCCAACATGTGTGATAGTGTAGTGCATGTGAGCGTGTGTCAGGGATGAGAATAGAACAAGGAAAACGAAGGAAAGACCGCGCGTTCCCTCCCGTTTGTTAGGTTGCTCCCGCATGGTGTTGATCGGAGAAACCAAAGAAAATTACCGATCAGAGCAGCCGGTCGCTAGAATTCACCCAGACAGCAGCTGAATTTGACCTATGTAGTCGAAAAACCTGCCACAGTCCGGACACGAAACCTTGGACCTTCCGGAGGCTGCAGTGTGGTCTGAGAGAAGAGAATAGGAGGGTTACAAACGGGTGGGCAGGAGGGATTGGAACTGCCAATTCGTGAATCTATTCAGGAATTAATTGTTTACATTAGAGAAGAGGAAAAATATTTTTTCCCTAATTAAAGACTAGTAATTAAGAATTGATTCGATTTTGTACGTCTCTTGGAAATGCGGTGGGTGTGGAGTGGGGACGAACGGATTGGGGGCGGGGCAGGGGCTACGAGTGTGTGCACGGGGGTGAGGGGATCAGGGCAGGTGCAGGGCAGAGATGGAGGAGTCAAGGTGGGGGTTGTGCAGGGGAATGATCGGTCATTGCCGGGGCGAGGCAGGTGCGGAGAAGATATGATGAGGTGCTGCGATAATGTAGGCGGGAGCGAGGATGTGTAGGTGATGAGAGAGCTGGAAAGGGTTGGGGAGGTGCAGGGCTGTGATGATATGGGCGGGTCAGAGATGTGCGGGTGATGAATGAGCGGGGCGGGGAGGGGATGGGAGAGGATGGGGCGATGTGAGGTGTGGGACTGCGAGGTCTTGGATTTGCGGAGTGATGAGGGACGGGTCGGCGGCAAGAGAGGTGGGTGCAGGGAGCAGAGGGCAAAGAGGGGATGAATAGGCGGGAAGGGGTCGGGGCAGGTTCAACGGGGAGAGCGGAGAGCTGCCAGGGCGTGGGCGCTTCCACGAGATATGCAGAGCGGACCGGTGGCCGGAGGGCACAGGAGGGGACGCACATTTTTTATTGATTGATGATTCCGGGCGCGTCAGCGGCTTTGGGTTTTAGTTCCGTAAGTGTAGTGCATGGATGGTGAGATCCGGCGCCGACCTACCATTGGCTAGCGGAGTTTTCCCCAACTAGGTATCTCCCACCAGCGAGGCACCGCCCCAGTCGGGACACGCGGTAAGCACCCGGCGTGTGTGGCAGTGTAGTGCATGTTAGTGTATGTGAAAGTGAAGGGTGAGGATAGGACAGGGAAGAGGAAGGAAAATCGCGCACGGTCCGTGGCCCATTTTTTAGGGTACTGCTCCGGCATTCGCCTGATGTTGATCAGAGAAAACACGGAAAACTACCGATCAGAGCAGCCGTCTGTTGTAATTCTCCTCCAGACAGCTTCAGAACTCGACCTAGCTCTCGAGCTACTACTGAAAACCCTGCCACCGTCGGAACTGGAACCTATGACCTCCCGGTCAGAGGCACTGCTGTGTCTTCAAGTGATGCCCTGAGCCACCTCTTCCAGCGGGGCGCACGGTGCTACGCGGGAGTGGGCGTGTGGGTCAGAGCGGGCGGCCCGGCGGCCGCCGCGCGCGCCGCCAGTTCATTACCTCGGCGCGCGTTACTTAGGCAACTCCATCCTCGTTGCGTGGCCCCGCCGCCGCCTCTTGAGAAGTTGCCTAATGAGATTGCGCGGGAGATCGCTGACCGCGGCCGTCCGCCGGCCCTTGAGGGCTGCCTCGTCGGAGCGCTGCGGCCGAGCGGCGCGTGATCGGCTGCCGATGCTGCTGGTTTGCCGCGGCCGCCCTCGCCCGCCGACTTCGTCAATATTCCTAGAGCGCGCCCATTATGCCGACTGCTGAAAAACATGTTTCCAGTGTTCACTCATTTTTCTTGCGTTTGTAACTGTCGAACGAAGGATATCATTATTCTCTTAGTACTATTTAAAAAATATAATTTTGCACTCAAAGTCAGTTACCTATTGAATTAATTTCTTTGAATGCTTAACGGGGATATTCAATAGCAGTATTTTATTTCTTTTATTAGGAAATTCTTGAGAGAGGATCCCATTTATCTATGGAGTTTTGTATAAAATATTTATCTTCTGTTGCGAAAAACATAAATAAAACAAATATAATAAAATGGCGGATGAATTCTCTATTAGACTTTAAATTGTTATATTTTTTTGTTACAGGTAAGCGGCTTGAAGAAACGTTACAGAACTGTTCATTAGATTGCGAAGAAACGGGCAGGTATAATTTATATTCTTTGGATATCCTCTGTTACGGAAGATCTGACGGTAAGTACACGATAACAAGATTATAAACCTGTTAACACTACGTAAAATTATATTAATCTGCGTTCTATTGACAACGATTATTTCTGGACTTTAGATTCCAGAGAGTAAAGAAATGTAAGATTTAGCTTATTTAAAAACGACGATAGGTGTGCAATCTTTCTGATTGTGGGATTACGTTAATTTATTACTCTTTCTGTTTTCATGCTTACTTAGCGTACCTCCAGACTTTATTCAAATCAATTTCTTCCTAAAGTTACGGCCTAACTTATTTTACAAACTGGGTGATGACGAAACTAGACCTATTTTCTTTTATTTAGAATGAAATAAATTACTTGGTAGTAGGCATTTAGAGTTGTGCTATTTGACAAGATAACATTGAGATTGCACAATATAGTATCTCATTTATGTAGTCAATGTTCATGCGTTAATGGACGTATTTCTTTTGATCCATTTTTATTTCTTCTATTTTTTAATGATTTCAATGTTGTTTGCTACCAGCTTAATACATGAAATTTCCTTCTATTTTGGGGACTTTAAATTTGTGAAAAAGCCTTTCGGCGTTCTTTCCACTTCACTTATCCCTCCAAAGACACTAAACATTTATGAGCATTCAGATTTCTTAAAATAGGTGCTTTTGTCTGACAAAACGAACTTAATATGAAAAATGATCGATGAATACGTTTTGATCTGGTATTATTTTTTGTTCAATTTTGAACTAAAAAACAAATCCAACTTTTATATCCGGATTCTACTAGGTACTTGTTTGGAAACTAATACAGAAAATTCTACTATAGTGAAATAAACTATTTTCGTTTTAAATGAATTTCTCCTAAAATGAATTTCACGAAATATATTATTGATTCCATTACAACACTTTCTTTCTATAAGTTGATTGACAAAATATGATAAAAAAGCTCTTGCATCAATCGTAAGTTTCAGTAGAAACACAACGAGCTAGGCCTCTTTCAGATTTAAACAATATTAAAAGTTCTCCGCACTTCTATCTTCACATTCACAGAGAGAAAGGGCCTGAGTGAGTAGTTGAAAACACATGACATTGGTGTTAGAATCTAGTTACGAAATTTTTTTTCAAGGAATAATTATGAATATTTTTCTTGCTTATCATAACCGGCAAAAACGAGTCGAGTATATATATATATATATATATATATATATATATATATATATATATATATATATAATTTCTTGAGTGTTTTAAAATAAACATAAATATCGATGAATGTAAGAACACAGCCTCATGGATCCGCTGAAATCTATTTATTTTACCTCAGAATTTATGGTCATTGTATAACTTCTACTATTATTCTGTCCGAAGAAACGCTCATAGAACGCTGATGAGATTGGAATAATCCAAACTCGAATACCGTTGACAAAGAAACGAACACTTTACTCCCTTGGCTTTCTCTTTTCGTCCATCCCCCAGACTCCTCCTCCTCCTCCTCCTCCCACCAATTCCTTCACGCGCGACTGCAGGATGCGAACTTCTTCATGGTGCGATTCGGCACGGCACGGGGCGCGGGCCCTTTTTGTGCGGGGTCACATTGAAATCTCTCCCCGAGCGGAGGGCCAATGCAGGCAGCGCGTCGAATGAACGCGAACCTATTATCCATAAAGAAGGCGATGCTCCACCTGCCGAGCAGGGGAGGGATGGAGGCGGGGCCGAGGCCGGGATGGGCCGAGAATGGAGATGGAGGCGGGGTGGGGCAGGGTAGGGATGAGGCGGGATGAGAAAGGGCGGGACGGGCAGTACTTCCTTTCGCGACAGAATACGGCCTTCGAAAGGAAGCGATTTCGGCCTTGTCTTCGCCCTGTCGCCCTTTTTTTTTCTCTTTTTTTCTTTTTGCGACCTTGCCGGCGTAGACGTATCGTGCTCCCAAACAATACGCCGGAGGTGTCATTTAGTTTACATGATGTTGCAGATTCGCTGTGGTACCAAGCAGAGTCGTTCATTTTTGCGTGGGTCGCTTTGAGCCCAGAGTTTGAAAGCTTTGGTATTGGAAAATATGAAATTAGGAGAGAACCATAATTGCACTCTTGAGAATAGTTTTTTTTAATTGAGGTTATTAATGTCAATTACTTCTTTGTATTATTTGGCATTACTGTTGCCGTGCGTAAGTCATTCTTTTGAATTATGTTAATAAGTCTGTAGGGAAGCAATCTAGATTCACTACTATCTTTAAAATCATAATAAAATATTCTGTAAAATTCATACTTAATTATATTTACGATTGATCATTTTTATAAGCGCGAAATAACAAATTGTTCAAAAAATTGTCGGCAAAAGTCACATCGTTGTGAGATAATGATGAGTCTTGAATTCTGAAATTGAGGAAAATATGTGTGTTTGTGTGTGTGTGTGTGTGTTTGTGTGTGTGTGTGTGTTTGTGTGTGTGTGTGTGTTTGTGTGTGTGTGTTTGTGTTTGTGTTTGTACACCAGCGCCACTACTTACTCGTCCTTTCCGATACCTTTCTGCGAATCATGACCTTTAAGGGCCTGTAACTTTCTCATTAACTGTATTAGCTTCAAAAGACTTATTTTTTTCGTGGCGATTGCTTCCTAGTGTTGTCATCACCATGATGACAATACTAGGAAAGTTCACCTTAGATGAAGGTTCTAATTTAGTAAATATTATTTCAGGGAAACGACAAATCTTTTTATTTTTTATTTAAAATTACTTGGCCAATGAACTAAACAGCGTCACAGCAGTTAAACGTTTTTCTTTCATTGACAACAGTTAAATGACTAAGAAAAGAACCTTCGCTATTCACATCTAAATCTTTATCAGCGCTGTCGGGTTGTTTCCTTTCCTGAAAACAACATCCGCCTTCGTGAGCCAGCGTGACTCCGTAGGGTTACGCCCGCCCAAGAGTTTCTCCTCGGTCTGCCAGATAACCGTAACTTCGCTTCAGAAACAACGCATTTTATAAGAAAACTTGCGTTGTAAGTTTCAGAGTTCAAACACGGCTACTGAGAAGTAGGCAGACGTCAGTTAATTTTCAGGACTTGTTCGACTCCGCAACAGAAAGCCAGCCATCGATTTTCCAAACTGAGCGAACGTTCAGCTCCACGCTGCCAGGGAAGAGATCGCCTTAAAACAACTCTTAACGGAAGGTGCTCCCCAGTGGCGGAAATTGGAGGGGAATATAGGAGAGATTGGGAAGGACGACTTGCTCAGAGGCGATTCAAATCCACTGGGGATGTGACAAACTTTGGTTTCGGTGATCTTTTAGAACTGTTCTCAAGCAAATTCAATTTCGTTGCTCAGTTATCCGCCCTTCACGGAAGTTAATGCGAGACTCATTATCCTTATTTTCAAAGCTTTATTTTTCTCACGTCATACAAGGTCATTGCATTAAGATGGTCTGGAATGTTTCAAGAAATGTGAGATGGTTGGCTAGTCAGAAGTGACATTTGAAGTAGGACGGAGGTAGGTGAAGGAATAAATGTTTGATAATGGCGGTGAGATGGAAAAACTGATAGAATTCAAAAGAAATATCTGAAGACTCACATTTTGGCGTTATGTGAACGAAGTATTTTGACGTTCGCACTTACACTTCGATTTCACGTCGAATGAATACTTTTAAAAGAATTTGTTATGAATTCCAAGAGCAAATGTCAATTAAGATATTTATTATTATTGGTATTATTTGCATAGCAGCCATTACTGACCACGCCACATATTCTCTTCCGATGTCCAGTCGTATTCTATCCCGGAGGGAGATTAACGTGTGCAATTATGGGGATCAGTTTTTTACGGCTGTATCCCTTGATAAGACAAGGCTGTTACGTCTTGAATTATGAGGTGATAGGATGATGATGAGGGGGGAAGGGACAATCACAAATACGACCACGTCTATGCAGGACTCGAACCTGCAGCCTCCTCGGCGTAGACGACTGCCGCAACCGTCTGCGCCACGGGGCCGTATTATTGTTATTATTATTATTATTATTATTATTATTATTATTATTATTATTATTATTATTATTATTATTATTATTATTATTATTATTATTATTATTGTTATTATTATTGTTATTATTATTATCTTTATCTTTATCTTTATACGTTTTCTCAGCTATTTTTGCTGGTAAAAATGCTCACCTTCCCCAGAGTTGTTTTGGGGACAGGTTCGGTCACAGAAGAAGAACTTCATCTTATAACTGGACTTAAGATAAAAATTTTCTTTCTTCTTCTTCTTCTTCTTATTATTATTATTATTATTATTATTATTGCTATACTTGCATATACACTTGCTGTACTTGCCGTTCTTTTCGCAGGGATACGGATAGTGACGTCCGTTTTTAAAGAGCTGTTCAACTTTCACTATTTTACTCCTCCTGTACTTGCCTACCCAATCAAAGATATTGGAAAAAACTTCACTGAGGTCCATCGTTGACACCTCCCCCCCCCCCGCCAGCGACTGTTAACTGTCTCAGATATTCAAAGTATTCCTCGTATATTTGAAACATTATTTGCTCAGAGCTCTTTTTTGTCATATATTTGCAGAACCACAGATTTTGGGAAACAATTTCTACTTTTTGTTACTTGACGTAATAATTGGAGCAAGTTTTGATAGGGAAAATTGCATGCAACTGAACTTCGTATCACGTTGGCTTTATCACAGGAAATTGTTTCATAGTCATGATGAAAATTTAACGCTTCTGCAGAAGTGCGCTAATGAATTGGTGAATCCTGCTCTTTCTCTCCTTTCCCTCTGGCGACCTCTCTCGTTCCAGGAAAAACAGTAGTCGGAAACGAAAATATGAATTTTCGGAAACGACGAACATGAATATGCTGATGCGTCCCACATGCTGTCGACCATCTTTGAGTAATTACGACCGCCGACGCTGGAGCGCGTTAAACGACGTGCTTTACAGTCGGCCGCACTTTTGATGGCTTCTCATTAACGAAGCGAGGGTCAATTAAGGTCGCCCCACCCCGCCCCTTCGGACGGCTCGCGGTGCGCCGATCGCCTTCCCCCTCCCCCTTTACACCCTCCCCCCTTCCCCTCCCCGTCCCTCGCGCTCCCTTCGGCCACGACGACGGCCCCTCTGGGACCCAGTGGGATGCGCAGCGCCGTGGTCACGGGAGGGGAGGGGGAGGGGATGGGGGCAGCGCCGTCATTACGCGATAGATTGCCCCCTCGGACACGGAAGCGCGCTCTGCACTTCGCCCTTCACCCTCCCAACCCCCACCCCCTGCGCGGCAATCGGCGTCTGCGCTGACAATTGAAGAGTTCGGTTGAACAACAAGACAGGCGCCAAGTTGAGTGTTAGAAAAAATTGAACTTGGAGATTTGAGACACTTCTGTTATGTTTCAGAATATGTTTCATCAGAGGTTAGATCTCGCAGTATGCTCATTACTCGAACGAACCATGTTTTGTCTCTATTGAGACAAACGGCCAGGAGTAAAAAACAACCTATTAAACTATTCGATCTATTAATACGATGTATATTTCTTTTTGGTGTGTGATTTGCCTAAAGGATCTTCTTAGTTAATACTTAGTATTAACTTACCTTTCTAGATGGATAATTTTCTGTGAAAAATTAGGTCACATGTTCAATTAATCGTACGGTGTTAAATCGAATTTTAAACATGATCCGAGTTTTTCATTAAATCTCCTGCACAATTTTTTCGTCATGCTTGACACCTGGTTCGTCCACATACTTGAATTGAGCCTCACACGAAGTAAATTCTGCATTGGGATGCAAATAATTCTTTCTCAACTTGCTGCTTGCATGATTCATGTTCCAAGACTACCTGTTGGAATGAGTTTGTTGGAATATATGCATCTGTTGGCTGAACTACTTTGTTCCGATACCTTCCCTTGTTTATATTTTCGTAAATCATTCAATCATCAATCAATATGGTTAATCCAAGAGCAAAAGTGGTTGTGATTAACTCCAACTTTTTAAGTGCCATCTTAGAAGGGAACATAAATTATTTTTGGTGAAATCTCACCGATGTCAATATTTTCTGATGACAATTTTTCGGATTTCGAAAATGATGCGTGGTTCTTTGATTGCGAAGCTTCTAATCACATTTTTTGTTACTAGTTTATGTTGATTTCATCTTCATTGAGATGGAAAACAACTCTTAAAATTAATTAAAATGACCTCTCTAAACATTTTTAAAATTATTCTCCTTTCAAAGTGTGTGAGTTAGGGAAAATGATCTCTTCAATGTTGACACTTAACAATTTGGCTCTAAAAATTATTTTCTAAGCCCTTCCCATAAATCATATTTCACTCATTATCGAAAACCCTTTTTGTCAGTAAAATGTTGAAGTTATTGAAGTATGCTGCGTACAATTAAATTAAAACGAATCGAAAATAGTAGTAATTATGATATATTAAATGCAAATTATGCAAAGAGAGTTGATAAAATTATTGAGTGAACATTCTTATAGCCATTAAAGTGTTGCCAACTATTTCTTTATGAAATTACGATTTGTGCATTCTCCCGTTGCTTAGCCAATTACTGCGTCAATTTTGGTAGTAGAAATATCGCTCAACACGATCGAATCGGATGTTGACACTGACATGATGTTGTGGAATCTTGAACCCAACGGGCAATGAGCATCTCTGTCATGATTATCACGTACTTCCGTCATTAATCATGTAAACATGGCAGGAGTTGATTGAACGCTGACAAAATTGACAGCACATTGACTTCGTTTTCAACAGTGTGGATGGATAAGTAGGGGTAAATTGTCTCTACCAAGTAAATTAAATCGATTCGCGAGATTCTTGGAGAAGAATTTATTCGTTGAATGAGTTGGGGGACTATGAAAATATTAAATATAAGCTTGGGCACATAGTCACTAGACAATACGTATAGCATAACGATGAGGAGGTTTCATTTCTACTTCGCGAGAACCCTAAATTTCTACGTTTTTGTTTCTTAAATATTCTAAAACCGCTGCAATATTTATAATTTTTTTCGTTGGATATATTGTTTATTATTTCATTCATAAGTAATTTAAAGTACGTCTATTTAAAAATATTGATGAATATGAGGAGGACGCATATGGTAGCCTGCAACATTGAATTAGTATATATGAGAATAAAAATGTAGGTAGTTTGATTATCTACTTTTAATTATGAAAATATTTCACGAATGAATGCAATTCCTGGTGTTAAGTTTCCAAAAATATGGAGAAGAGACTTAAAAGACAAATAAGAAGAAAATTACAAAAATACAACAATTTAGCAATCTATTATTAAGGATGCCTGGAAACGTTGAAACACTAATTCGTATAACAACATTTCATTTTTGCACAAGAAAAGGACAGATGATAAAAAATGCGCTCTAAATCTACCCCACAAAAAATAAACTTATCTTTATTATTCATATGTATGGAAACTATTTGTTACTTTAATACACTACAAAAACATAATTTTTAAAGAAAAGTGGAATGCTAGTTTTCCTTTTTGTGTGGTTTTTCAACAAGTATTAATGAATTTTTCTAGAGGATAATTTAATTTTTCAAGAGCTAATATGCATTATGAATTCTAGGATCACAGCAGTGTCATTAAACGCGTCACAAATTTTTACTTTCCGTTTGGCTCATTTTATGGTAATTAAATCTATCGGGTTATCAAAAAAATATATTGCAAGAATCCTTATCGAAATGCATTCTTTAACATCGTACGATGTATAATACCATTTCACTATCTATCTGTTCCAAATTTATTTGGTTCTGACCTCTTATATTTATTCTTCGATTAAAAATATACGCGTTTTGTAAGTGAGCACCTGCACCTTGTTTAGATTATTTCATATAAGTGAGCGTACGTATTAATAAGTGTGAAACGTTTTTATGCACACCTCTGAGCTGCACCCCTGATAAGCACGCACATTGCACACCTTCTAGAGTTTGACTTCAGATTTTTCCGAAAGCGACGCTTTGCCATTACTTGACAGCAGTAGAACGTTCACCCACCATGTTTATACTTTATTCCTTTAGTACTAGACCATTTTTGTCGTGGAAAACGTACTCTGCGAGAGATCCAATGCAACAAGTATCGTTACAGTGGAGAGTCATCTGCGAGACGCAAAATGTGGGTCACCTTCCAGACGTGCACACACAGAAAACGTCCCGTTCGATGTGTGTGGTGAAATTTGTAGTATGCTACATTGAAAGCATTCCTGCTAGCAGTACTTCAGGATGAGATGCAGAACTCACAAGTGAAATTCGAGGACAAAGTCGTGACGAAAATGTTGATCTCTTTCTTTGGTCTTAAAAGCGAAAAGACTTTATGTATAATGGGGGTGCCCAACTTGCAAGGCCGAAAGGCCAGAACTAAAACCTTTAATATGGTTGCGGGCCAAATTTTCATTATTCGGGGCGATTCACACGTGATCCTATCTTGTTGCTCTCGGCTGTTCGCCAGGCTTCTCTGTAAAAGGGGTGGTTGGGGTGGGACCTGCGTGGTATCAGGCCGTACCATGCATAACGCAGTGAAACACATTGGGATGATTTTGAATTTCTGGATTTTCTAAAACAAATCCTTAAATCTAAAGTTAACCTATTTTTACACTAAGGGTGTGTTGACCCCGTCAGGGTGCGTGCGCTAGGCGTACGATGTTCTATTCCGACATGGATGCAAGGGCTTTCACTTTTGATTAATAACCTTTCGCGGGCCACAATAAATAGCATCGGGGGGCCGCATGCGGACCGCGGACTTCCAGTTGGACAACCCTGATATATAAAATAGTTATTCAAAGTTTTGAAAAAACAACCTGTAACGCACATAATTGGAAATACACGATTAATTTGAGAATCTGAACATATTGTAGTGAAACTAATGAATTGAATAGAATACGAGTTGTAGAAATATGGAAAATTTACGTGTAAGCTCTGTTGAGATTTGTTCGCTTCTTGTCTGTCGTTTTTATAGAGGAAACGTTTCAGACTATTCTTTAAAGTGAAGTACTGAAAACGAAAGCACAAAGAAGTAAAAAGAAGGTCATGACGAAAAGAAAGTGTTCTGAAGAAATGTGCACGTAGTATAGTAATTCAAGGTCTTGAAAAACGTTATGAACAACGACAACACGCACTTAAAGTGCTTTTCATCCCAATAAGAATGTGTGGAAGGAATTAAAATGAATAAAAAACACAAAGTAAAGTACAAGTATAACATAGTAACGAGAAGAGCAAGAGAAAATACCATTGAACAAAGAAGACAAGTGAATAATGGCAAAGCACACACGCAAATATTAATTCGAGCAGGATGGGGCAACTACAACACATGATGACTGCAACATGACAATTTGCAATTTATTAAAAATATTTCATCCGAATACTATATAGTATGTGTAAATAGCTCAGATCAAGGAATTCAAAGGACAGTATTGGTTCTTTTAACGAGCATTGAAAATTATGAAATCAGGTATACTCGGTGTGATTTTCATTTAGATTGTTTTGAGGACTTACGAACCCAATGAGCACCTCAAGGCTAGCTGGCGTAAACAGCAGCGAGGGCGTCCGAATCAACGTACCCAGATCTCTTGGCCTTTCGCGACGCCCCGTGTCCCATCTCCGATAAACAGAAGCAGCGCCACAGCGCCCCGCCACATTTCCCCTCCGCTTTCCACCATCACAGTTCCCTCTCCCGCTACCCTACCCACCTGCCCATCTTTCTGTGTGCCACCCAGCCCAGTCCCTCTCCATGCAACCCGCCTCCCCCCGCCTCACCCCGCTCAACCCCTTCTCCCTCCGCCCCCCCTGCTCCGCCCCGCGCCGTCCTACCCCACGGCGTCCCACCTCACCCATATCCCCCTCCCCTCCCCTCTCCGCCCCCCGCCGACCTGCCGCCTTGTCCTGTCTGCCCCCCCCCCCCTCGCCGGCCATCCAAACCTTTCCCAGCGCCCCGCCTCGGCCATGACCGGCGCTGAGTCCCTCGCCCGGCGCTCTCCCTCGGCCGCCGCGCACCGCTGCCTTTCCAGAAATGGAGGCCATTTCTTTGCGGAGCTGATTCGACCGCCGCTCTTCCCTCTTTCCAGAAGTCGCCCTCCGCCGCGCCGTCGCGACAGCCCGCGACCCTCTTGTCGAATCCCTCGGACCGCGGCGTCCCGGCGGGGAAGCTGTGGCGCTACAGGATGCCCCTTCCCCAGATTTCTTGCCAACTCACCCGCCTGCACTCGCGTCTGCATTTTTCTGGCAAGATCACCTCTGGCAGTAAAAAATATCACTTACGTTCCATAGCGGAACCACTGTTTGAGCCCTGTTGGAGTCCAGGTGAATTTTTTAAAGGGAAATGCAAACTCGCATTCGGATTCTCCTATTACCGACTCTTGTTTCAATATGTAGCACATTTTGTATTTAGCTATTAATGGGTGAAAATTAGCATTCTAGAAATTACACGCTAACACAATTAGCGATAACAAAATAAGAAAGTACTATTCTGATTACCTTGCTAGATTCTTTTAGTCCTGCCTCAGTGAAAGAGAGAGATTATTGGAACCTATTCTTATTGGTAGGCATTAGTACATCTTTTTTCGCATGTTCGGGCGGTTGTTGTAAGATAACTCGTAAATGATGTAAACTCACACGAAGTAATCCAGCGATTTACCTTAATTTATATAAGATATAATATACGAATGCGATCAATAATGAAAATAAAAGAAAAAATGTGTATGAGCCTAACATTAAAGTGGGATGAACGTATCATGGAAATACTTTTTCACCTGCATACAGCATGTTGTGTGTTAGATTTGTTATTTATTTAGCATTAATGCTCTTCGCAACTTTAGCTGGGGTTGATTTGTGTGACACAAAGAACTGGATGTTTTGCCCCTCGTGCTCCTTCAAGATTTCTTTACTAATGGTTCCGAAATTCAAGATATACGGCAATAGTTTCGGACAAAAAAAAAGCTGTTGAAGTTCGACAGTTTTCCAAATCAAGGGAAAAAGAATCGACATAAAACGATCTAGCTAGGAACAGACCAACAATTTTTCTTCCCTTTTCTAGAATGTCAGAAAAATGTAATGATACAGAATTCTTATTAAGAAATAAGTTCGCAATTTATATTACACGATGTGTTTATAATACATAGGATTAAATAAAAGGATTGCACAGACATAGGATTAAAGAATTGGATTGCACAGACCGTACTAGGGTTGCCAACAATGTTCACGTAAAAGGGAGAACACTCGATAACTCCCCCTCTAAAAAACAACCGCATCAACACATTTCTTTTTATAACTCTTTAATTCAGACTAACCTTAATCCAAGTGAAAAGATTCGTTCACATAATGCACATGAAGATGGTCTGAGCGTACATTTTTCATTTTAGTCGCTAGACAGAGCCACTAACATGTGTGTGTGTGTGTGTGTGTGTGTGTGTGTGTAAGCGTTCAGAAAAAGGATATTCATGTGTTCTGTTCTAAATTAAACAATGAACGATACAAAGTAGCAGATATTAGTCATGTGATAAAAATGACAACAAATGTTAATAATTTACAAAAAGGTGGGCATTTAAAATATAAAGGAGGACGAGAGGTCAATTGACGTCAAAAGAGGACTGCCCTCCCAAATGGAGGACGGTTGGCCACCCTAGACAGTACCGAACCACAACTTTCGGTGCCCCTTGGCTGAGCCTCCCATTTCGCGTGGCGAGTGACCGTTCCCGGCCTGCGGTCGCGAACCGTTCACTTCTCAGGGCCGTTGGCGCTGATCGGTCGGCCACTCCCCGCCAAGCGCCTTCCTTCTCGAACTGCCCCGCCCCGCCCTGCCCTCCCCCTGCCCCCGGCCCGCGCTCAAGTGGGGTCGTTCTCCGGGATCTCCGTCGAAGAGCCCTGAGCGCGCCCCACGCCCGCCAACAATGGCCAAAATCAATAATACACTTAGAAAAGAACAGGAAGACTGCCATATTGATGTAGTAACTTTACGGTTCACTGACGTAGTTTAGTGGAAAGCTATTATTTAGTAGTGTCTTTGGGGTAAAAGGACATTTTGAGATTGCAGAAAAGAAAATATTGCCCTTTAACGAATTAGTTTTTGTAGTAAAAGAAAAGGAAAGTCGATTTCCAGATTGACAGAGAAATAGAAGTGATTTTGAGACATTTAGAGCCGCAATTTCTTGAGCACCGTGAACATAAATGATACCAAATTTGATTCACTATTTAATTATTAAGAACGAAATGTATCTTAAGTAACGATTGTACTCTATAAAAAAGTCAGTTAACACATGAATAAAAAGCTTACTTATTGAGGCACTACTGCCGGTAATAAGTAAATTTACCAGTTATTAAAAATGATAGTTGAACTATAATTGAACTGCAATTGGAATTATCATTAGAAGGCAGATCGAAGGGGCACTCGGTCACTAAAGAAGACATCGACAACAGCACGTATTATCGCTGAGAGTCCTAGCTGCCACGTTTGTACTTGGAATGTTTTATTACTTATTAGCTTCCCCAGTTTGCTTCTATTCTCGCTTCATCCCTATTTTGGGAGAGAGCGAGAGAGTAATTTTATTTTATGAAGCTTCGTCAGCAGTTAGTGAAGGCAATTGCACGAGCGGGGATGGAAGAGAAGAGACCGTCAGATGGGGTCCTCGCAAGAATGGGAACAGAGACGAGGATGGACGGCGCCCGGAAGTGCATCCGGGAGGACATGGGTGCAGGGGAGAACGCTGGAAGCTTGCAGACGGGCGGATTGTTGGACAGAAATTGGGTAAATTACGCACATAGTTGGAGGGACGGTAACGAACGTTATGCAAGGAGAAGCGGGCAAAGGTTGCTAGCAGGGTTAGAAAAAGAGAAGGGGCGTCCGAGGCTGGAACGAATGCACGAGCCAAGGCGCGACCGTGTCGTGGGATGTGTCTTGGGCGTCGACGCGACGAATGCCGAGGCGGACAGGCGATGGAAGCGCAGTCAGATGCAGGGTGGATGCGCGGGGGGTAGACGGCAGCCTGTTTGCGGGCGTGGGCGCAGGTCCAGGAGCCTGTGGCGGTGGCGAGGCGGAGACAAGACCGGCGAAGGGGGCTTGGCGACGTGTCTGAGGCGGGGGCGGTGGAGCGAGAAGGCCGTGGGCGCGCGGCGGAAGTAAAGAATTGATTGATGAGCGCGGCGTCCGCTCGCCGGCAGGCGGTCATCAGTCGCGCGGCTTCTTGCCGGCGCCGCCCGGCGTCGAACGCGAACCCCCTCCCTCCCCCCAGCCCTCGGTCCGCCCTCGGCCCGCCCGCCCGCGCCGCCGCGAGGCGCTGATTTATGTTTACCATTAGAAGCCCGGCCGTGCCGCCCCATCGCCTCGCCTCGCCTCGCTTCGCCCGCCCTCGGCCCTCGGCCTCGCTCACGCGCCGGCCGCGATGCTGCTGAAGGGCCCTCCCTGGCACTGGCTCCTCACGCCACACGCCTCCGTTTCTTTCTCGCGTCTTCGCTTCTTGCACTCCGTTTCTCACCCTTAGCAACCGCGCTTTCTGCTTAGCGCTTCATTTCTAGGTCTGCTATATTCCTTTTTTTTTCTTTTCACAACTGTCCTTTCTTCCTTTTGAGTGCTCCATGTGCCCTGCGAAAGCACTTAACTGTTTTTCGCGGTTGCAGCTCCCGATTGTCTGACGCATTTATTTCACATCTATCCTAATACCCATCACCGCTGGAATCAAAGGTTATACAACTATACTCGGTCATTAACAGCACTTCTCTACCTCTGTGTAGTATTCAACTAAAGTGCTAGAAATATCTTATAAACGTCTGAAAAGAGTTAAGAACACATGAAAATGACACAACTCGAACGATAACTTGGAACTGAGAGTAGTTCGAAAAATTAATCATTGGGTTTTAACTCAACTAAACTTTGAAAAAACAAAATGAATTACAAAATTAAACACTGTCCTTCAAGTCGAAATTGAATCATTGTCACAAACGTGTTAAATCGATCGAATTGAACTCGTGGGATATCACGAACTGCAGCAAGTGCTATTACTTTACACTACGGCAGTAAAAATCCAGGGCGCTAGAGAAAACACACACACTGCATATCCACCTGATTGCGCTCACTCTGCCGGGGGCTGTGGGCGTCCGCGGGCGAGGCGTGCGCTGGCTCATCGCTCTTCCGCGCCAGGTCGCGCCCGGGGGCGGGGCGTCGCCCAGAAAATTTGTCTCCCGCGGGGCGAAGCGACACTTTTTTTTCGCCCGTTCCCGTGCCCGCCCGCCTGTCGTTTTTGCCTCATTTCCATTTAGATGCAGTCATATGCCCCGCTTCGAGAGCCTCCCCCCTCCCTCACTCTCCGCCCGCTTTCTTTTTACGAGCAACAATCAAAAGCAGATTAGGCCGGGACGTACGGGACTCGTCGCCCAGCACCCAGCCCCCAGCGCCCCAAACTCTTCTCGGGTCGTCGGGAGGTGTCGGCGTAGCATGGGAAGGCCCCCCGCCGCTGTTGCCACGGTAGTTTTCTGAACTTTTGTCACCCCCCAGTTGCTATAGCTCACAGTTTCTTAAGTAGAACAACAGTGATAGATAATAGAATAGTAGATATGAATTTTGTAGAAATAAGCCCAATATTCATATCGTTTTAATAAGAAAGTAAGAGTAAAAATAAATTTAACAAAGAGTTATATTTGGTGCTGTGATAGTTGCTACTTAAATTTTTGAGGGTAAGAAAGTTACTGACTGCATATGGTCGGACTAGTTTATATGACTTAAAACTAGAGTACTGTCAATAAATAAACAATGGGAAGCAAAGAATGTCATTTATCAATGTCAGTATCATAATCAAATAAAATATGAAAACACAAGCCTGAAGAACTGACATATACATTACGAATCTAATCGTGAAGTGTTTTTAAACCACAATTTTTCTTAGACTTGCGCCGTAAACAAGAAAGGTTTGTTACCGACCAGTTTTATAAAACATTTTTACCTTGACTTTTGTCATGAGAAACGTCTTATCATAATGTTAAACGTGTCTCGTGCCCTCAAAATTTAGTAGTTCACAATATAACGACAGTGTTGGAGGGATATTCAGATATTGAAACTAGCATGCAACCTTTAACGAATTTATACATTTCAAAATTCAATGAAATGCGCGATTGATGAACCTTGTTTGTTGGTTCAAGGCAAAGGAGGGAATCAAGTGGTGCTATATTTGAATAGCAAAAATATATCGTTGCAATACATTCACAACTTAAAAAATCAGGTGCTGAGATAAACGAGTTTGTAGTTACACTATTGAAAGGCATCATTCTTGAATTCACTCTTCTGCCATTTGTTGGTGGAATACTGTGCTGTAAAATATGCTGCTGATGCTGATGGAAGGTAGAAAAATCTGCAATTCTGGAGAGTGAATTAACACAAAATTCGTATATTTTGAGTTGTTCCACTATTGCAGTCCACGAGCAGTGTGGAAGAGCAAACATACTACAACAGGTACGAGAAGCTTTTGGTGAATCCTAATACCTAATAAATGCAGATTTATAGTAGTTGCACTTTCTTCATTATATTCATAATGCTCGTCAAGTTCTGAATGTGGATGGCAATTGTGATTTTACCACTTGTCGAAAGTTTCTACCCACCGCTAAGACGATTGAAACTTTAAATTAAGAGTTTCAACGTAGAAGGATCATTGAACGCAAATTAAAATTTTCATTCCAATGCTGTTCAATTTTGTTCACGAAACTGCCCAACAACTATTTCGGGAAGACGAAACGTTCTTTCGGACTTGAATCACAAGAATAGCAGATAGGTGTAGAATGTATGAGAATAATGAAAAAATGTGAAATTTCACATCTGACCTCATCACTGAAACTCACGCCAGAAAATCCTCCATATGTCATGCGTCTTGCCGATTGCAGGGTCTGGAGTTATCACCTGCAGGTAACTGAGCGTTCGTGCACAACGGCACCTGGTCGGATGAGCTGTGGCCGTAATGTACAAACGGCTGCATTCTGGGGAGCCACGAATTTCACATGGTTCGCGATCTTCGGGGGCTTTGGCGGTGGCTAGGGCAGTGTCGGCGGCGGCGGCGGCGGCGGTGACGGTGACGGTACCCTGGCGGGCCGCCAGCAGGGGATCAATGCCTTATCGCGCCCCAAGGTCAGCGCGACCCCCTGGCGCTCCGAGGACTGAGGACCGGACGAGCCCCGACGGCCCGGAGCAGATCTCCGCGAAATCGCGGGCACGTCCTCGGCCGCTTTTGGGATGAAAGCCGCCCGCCGCCGCCCGCCGCCCGCCGCCCGCCGCCCGCCGCCCGCCGCACTTTTCACCGCCGCCGTCAACCTGGCCACGCGGCCGTCGGCAGTCCCTCCACCTCCCGCATCCCTTTATCCAGCTCGTGGTCCGTTTACTCGCCTCTGTAAGTGGCACAAGCTGTAAAACTTCTACCTCCCTCTGTGGCTTCTACTTCTCGATTGCTTTCTTTTCCCTGACTTCCCCTTTGCCCGTGTATTCTTTCTCAACGTCCATGTCATCTCGTGTGTCCTTCGGCCGGCTGCTCTGATCCGTAGTTTTCCGTGATTTCTCCGATCAACACCAGGCGAATTACGGAGCAGTACCCTAACAAAAGGGCCACGGACCGCGCGCGATCTTTCCTGCCTCTTCCTTATCCTATCCTCACCCCTTATACTAACATGCACTACACTACCACACATGCCGGGAGACCGGTCGGGAGCTTAGAGCTTGTCCCGCCTGGGGCAGTGCCCCGCTGGTGGGAGATACCAGGTTAGGAAATCCCCCGCTAGCCGACGGTAGGTCGGCGTCGGACCTCGCCACCGCGGGGGAAGAACACCGCCACCTCCTGAGAAAAATGCACTATTCTTACGGGACTAATGACCCTAGTAATTGACGCATCCGGAATCACTAACAATGAATCAACCAATCGTGTCTCCTTCATATAGAGAAGTTAGCGTAAGTAGGGACCAGTTTGACAGGTCTGAATACAAAACAATGTAATATTGGACGATGGTATTGCAAGAAGTTATGCCGAAACATTTACAAGTGAGACAACTGGAAACGAACGCATTAACTAATTTAGTACATGGGCATAACGAGCAGTTTTGCTACCAGCAGTCGCCAAGCAGGATACTTTTCGTTTATCCGGTAAGTTTTCTAGGTATACATCTCTTCTTACCATTCAAATGACTTCTCCTAGTTTTTAAGGGCTTTTAACTTCTAGATAGATAGATAGATAGATAGATTTATTAAAGTTCGCTTTGAGCTAATGCTTGGTGGCAAACATTATTACAACTAGATATACGACAATTACAAAACTATTACGAATATTTACATATATAATTACAATTAAAATTCTAGATTACTCTATTTCTTATCACAACCACCTTTCGGTGTTTTCAAGTTCTGATAGTTCTTTGTTTGTTTGTTTTTATTTTTTATTTAAGGTCGCATCAACATCTAGGTCGTTAATGACCATCTGATGGTTCTTTGTTTCTGAAACACATTCATTTAAAGTTTGCCTTCCACTTTTATGCTTATTCTTACATGGAACCTGCATATTAATTTATATCTGTCCTTTCTTAACATTTCCCTTCTTATCAATCACCTCAGTTTATCTCAAACGCATCTACTCTTCTCTTTTTCTCTCGCAACTTTAACGTATTCCACTTCGGAGTGTCCCTGATATATTATATTCTCTGAATTTTCTCTCTGGGTATCCTTTTTCTTTTGTGTCATTCTCGTTGATTTTTGCTTGACACATCCTTCTTCTTTACTCCGCGTGGAGACGAGACCCATCTCGAGAAAAAGATGCGAAAATGAGCAGAAAGCGTTGTTTGGCGCGGCCGCCTGGGCGCCCGGAGCGCATTGTAATGCTTCGCATTTGTGGTGATAAAGGATACGGCTGCCTCTGAATTTTGCACGAGGCGTCGTGCGGAGAAGAATGTGGAATGGAAGAGGAGGCTGCTGCAAAGACGTCTCGTGTGAGAATCAGACGCTGAAGACTCGGGAATGGTGTGGCAGATTTCATTAAGATTTATTTGTCGGGGAGAGATATGGATCTGACAAATGTCCTCCAAATGTCGTCTACAAAGATCTTTAGTGATCGTAAACTTCTGTTGGCGAGAACATTTGTATATCTAGTGAAATAATTCTGAGGCCTTATCACTGTTTTCATTGTAGGGATGCATTAAAGAATTATATTTTGTAATGTAGCCCCTACAACCTTGTAAATAGAATCGAAATGTTATCTGAGGGAGATATGATTATTGGCTACGTCAAGAGAGATTATGTCAAGAGAGATTATGTTCGTTCAAAATAGGGTGACGTGTGCGTTTGAAATGCATAAATGAAATATGTAAAATGTATAAATGCATTAATGCATGAAATGTATAAATGAAATGTGCATAAATTTGAATTTCATTAAAGTTTGTACTATATTGAATTTGTTTGTGTGGATGAAATCAAGCTGTAAATTTTCAGTAACTCTTAAAATCATTTAGTTAAAGTTTTGTTAAATCTAGAGCTCAGATTTGTATTCAAATGCGTATATTCGGTCCTAAATTCTACTTAGAGTACGATAAAATTTCTAACAAATAAACCCAATTGAGGGTTCCTGACAAATTCTATTTTTCATGCTTGAAAGTTTCTGCGTATTTATGCACATTTGACTTTTTTAAAAAAAGGTGACTATTTTTAATTACTTTTGTGTTTAAGTTTATACAAACAGGAACAGTTTTGTATATCAAGGACTTACAGAAAAAACAGAAATTCGTTTGAAGTAAAATACTAGTGCTTCTTAAAATTGAGGAATAGAGGGTAAAGTTCCCGAATTTTGACCGACACGTGAATGGCACCTCACACGTATTTCTACGTGATCTACGAATAGAGCATTAGATCATACATGTTGGCTCTAATGCTCGGAGCCGCGCTAAGGTAGTTTGCGCTCTTGTGCAAAGTTTTGTTTGCCCCCCCCCCCCCCCGTGTTCTAATGGTTAAAATTGGATTTCGTAGATTTCATTTAGCTTATACAAATTTTTGACTATGAATTCGAGCGGATACTTCACAGATGTTGCATGAGTAATATAAGTAACCGATATTATAATATCCAAAATTCTTGAAATCTCAGGAAATGTATTACTTATTCTTAATGAGCGTATTTATTTTTTCGCCCCATTATTAACACTAAAAGAGGATTTTGTGTTTATGAATAAAAGAGTAAAGTGTTTCGTTTAAAATATAAATATGTAAAAATAATGCAGATGTTAAAAAATGCCTAAATTTTTTGCGCATTCACAAACGCCGACCTTGTGTGTTGCAGCGCTTGCACCAGGGTTGGCGCTGCCCTGCTAATGCTCATGGATTCCCTAATGAGTACAGCAGTCAATTTTATGTGTATTGTACTCATTTTAGTGAACATGATTAGTGTTAGAGTATTTTCGTAGAGGGTCTTACCATTTTTGTGCTATACTATAACGTAAGCCATTGTCTGCAGAGGGAGTAAATAATTACAACTTTTTTGAAACACGATACAAATATACTTCATTATCTTACGAATACGCAGAGAAAGACTAATATTGTGCTTGATGTAGTAGGGCTGCGTTATTTGTTTCTTAAACTTGGACGAGTCGCTGAAATTGCATCTCACAAGTTTGCAGAGAAAATATAATGTTACTAGATACTATGTGGGTTCTTCTTTTTTTCTCAGAGCCTAGTAGAAAGTTTTATTGAATAAAAGAGTACATAACATAATGATTCACTTACGTACTACCGCATAATGATATAACTAATATGGAAGATTATAACCCTGGCAAGTTTACTTCAAAATATTGAAATTATTTCTTCTAAATACTATTTTTATTATTAGAAAGATGTGTAAAAATAATTAAATAAATGGAATTTTCAATGATCCTTTTCAAGAAAATTATAATTTTTTTCAATTAATTAAACAAGATATTTTCTTCATCATGTGGATATATTTTGTTAATATTATTTTCCGACAAACACATTTGTTCTTCCATTTCTTGTCACTCGTGTATTTATTTTGAGGTCCAACTTACGAGACTGTGTTCAAATTAAGCAACCGTTTTTCCAGTTTGGACCGATTGCTCACTTTCAGATATTTTTTCATTTCTCTTTACCAGAAACAACAATGTAATTAAAAATATTTTTTTAAAGCACGTAGATTATAGATTGTTTTGGTAAATATTGTTTTAATTTAAACTTTATAGAGAGAATGAAAATATAAAATTTAAAATAGATCCAAATTAGGCAACTTTCCTGTAATTAATAAGTTTCTCAATCCAAGAAACACACTATTATTGGTTGCATCCAATGTAGAGATTATTTTCATATAGTTTCAAAACAGTTTCTAACTGATGTAAACACACCAAGAAACACAGGAATGTAAGTAATATCATTAAGTATATCGTACCGTTCACGGAAAATACCGCCTATTTTCGACTGACGCAAGAAGAGTTTAGTAACACTTGATGGAAATATGCTCAGTCTAACTTAAAATTTCAATTTTAATGATGATCAATGTTTGGTCATGATTAACTACGAAATACAAACGTATTACCTATCACAATCGTTTGTTAATTGTAAAGTTATTTAATCGTTTTGCATTTTGTTATAGTAAAAATAATGTTGCCTTACGAAATTTAAACTGAATATTTTTGTACTTCTTAAAGATTTTTAGCATATATTTTATGTCAATTTTACAGTTTTTTGCATGTAAATCTTGACTCCAGTTGAATAACTGTAAGAAATTGTTTACGAAATAAAATACTACTATATATTCGAAATGAATGGGAGGAAGGGGTTTTGGGAACGTCGTGCATGCTCCAATGCCTCTTCCATTGCCGTGGAATGACTTCATTCTATGCGGTGACTTAGCATTTGCCCTGTACATTCTAGGGAGGAACATCTTCCCGTAGGGGAAGATGCCGTATCATAACAGTATACGACTATGACTAAACCAGCTCCATACTGAAATGTTTTGAAAATATGCATACTCAAAGATTAATTTCCCTGCAGCATCGGTGGTTGGAAGGTTCATAGGTTCCAGCCTCGACAGTGGCGTATTTTAGAAACTACTAGACAGCTGGGTCCCGTTTTCGGTTAGAGGAGAATTCTAGTGGACTGTTACTCTGCTTGGTAATTTTCCATGGTTTCTGCCATCAATACCACGCAAATGACAGAGCAATACTTTAACAAACGCCGCGGACGGCGGGCGGTTTTT
>BLKR01009450.1:0-35000 GCA_011170035.1 Teleogryllus occipitalis | reverse complement strand
ATAAATCGTTATTTAATGAGTTTATTGTGAATTAAACAATGTTAATCAATTTTTTTTATCTATGTCAATTAAATTGGGTTGAAGTAAAATTAATGACAGTAATGTTATGCGGTAATAATGAAAATACGAAAATATGTTATATTTCTGGTGAGATTATACAGTTATTTTTTGTATTAGTTATGAAGTTGACGGGACATGATATGAAGCAACATCGCATTTAATATTAATATGGTCCGACCACACCAACTGCATGGGGTAATTTTGAAACCGAATATATCAAATTAAAGAAAATTAAAATGTATTTAATAATGTGGGCAAATTTCTTTAATATTCGATTTTTGGTGCATTAAAGACTTGAATATCGTAATGGAAATCTTAAAAAGTTATTTACGTTTTCTGGTTAGACTTTTGAATGCTTATGCTACTATTCATTTGTAAGTATACTTATAGTTGGTATATTTATAGCTAGTATATTATGTTAGTATATTTGGTATCTCCATTCCAATAAAATTAAACAATTGAATAACTTACCGGACAATAGGAACGATTTAAAAGCAACTGCAGCGCTAAATGACTAGGCATTGTAATTATTTCACCAACTGAAAGATTATCTGGTGTAAGTCAACGGAATTATAACTTACTTCGGGATATTAAAGAAAAAATTATTGTACGATATTCTTAAAAAAACTACAGCTTGAACATCCTTTAATTTTAAGTCTTTCTTGACTTGTAAAACGGTTCTATAACAACTTGAATGAAATAAAATCACCTAACAATGTTATAAAAACTTCAGCTTCAGAATTGTGTTCGCGACACGGCGGTTCAATCTCCCTTCCGCTCCCTTCAGGGTGACAATGCGCGGCGAAGTTCCACGAGCAGGGCTATTTTCGTAAGCACAACTTCCGCACGGGATTAGGCTCCCCGTGGATCACTGCCTCCACCGCTTCTCCACGCCGACCAGCGCTCGCGAGTCCCTGGGCTGCGCAAATTCTTCGTTAATTTTGAACGTGCGCCCGAGCGAAAATGCACGGGCTTCGGACTACATTGAAATATGCAGAGCGCTTTCGCGTCCAGCGGGAGAGCAAAAATCGCAAACAGACGTCCGGCCAACTCTCTACCTCTTTCTCTGAGCCTGGACTACTCAAACCGCTCCGCGCTTGTCGCTTCTTTTTTCTTGCGGCTTGACCAGCTGAGTTTAGCCCAGAGTCAGCATTGCCACTGACCCTGCCGAGGCTCTAGCCGGGAGATTCTAGGGTTTGAGTCCCGACAGTGGCGGAATTTCGATACTAACTACTTAGCTAGAGGTAATTCAGGTGCTGTCCGTAGGGAAATTACAATGAACGGTTGCCCTGATCAGTAGAGTTCTGTGGTTTCTCCGACTAAAACCAGGCGAATGCCGGAGCTGTCCCTTAATAAATGGGTCAAGGTCCGATAGGTATCTTTTCTTCCTTTTCCTTGTTCTGTCCTTATCCCTTATTTATTTACACTTACATGCACTCGCTGCTTCCGATACAGATGGAATCATACGACAGTAAGGTTCCAAGGACGACGACGCATACTATTAAATATTTGATATTCACATGTTTGGTTATGGAAAGATAGTTTTTTTTTCTATTGTAGGTATGTAAAGAATTGCTTTTAATATACTGTATGTATGCACTATACTCAGTTATTACTGTATTCGTGAATACTGTTTTTGTTAAAACATTTAATTAATTGCGGGGTTATACGAGAATATTTTATTTGGTGCTCTTGAGCAGTGTGCGCGCTACTTTTAGGAAAAAACATTTTAAATTGTTTTGTTTAGCAGTATTTTTGCTGCTTGTGTCTCTCTTTGTTTTAAATGGTCAGAGAAAAAGTGGCTAATAAGTTCCTTTGAAGATAAAAAATTTATGTCTAATACAAAAATGGATCTCCGAAAACCGCAACTGTGAATCTAGTTCAGAGATACAGAAGAAAGACGTACTTTTTTCAGTGTCATCTATTTTTTTCCCCCGCCTTTCGATGAATACGCCCATCAGTATAGGACATGTCACATTTACCCGACACCGAATTCACTTGAAGCAGTCTGTTCATAAAAAAGGTAGCTCAAAATATCGATGTCTCTTTCACCTGGGCATAGAAGAAGGCAATAAAGAATTTTAAATTTCTTAGTGGTTTTAGAAACAAACCTTTAACGGCGCACTAAATTATTCTATTTTCTTAAAATAAGAAAATAAGATTTTATTTTGTTAACATTCCGATATTAACAGTCCTATATTTTAAGGTGATTAGCTGTTCAAATATTTGAATACATAGGCTAAATATTCTTTTACTGCATATACATGCCCCATCATAAACCTGGGCGGTCTGTATTCTAGTCTAATAACCAACTACGAGAGCGAGAGAGTTCTACATTGCTGCAAAAGTTTGGAATTCATTGGCAGCCTGCTGTGCATAATCGCACCGCAAAATTTCGTGCCAGCGCTCTGGCCAAATAGTTGATTGCGGAGCGCGGGTAGAGTTTCGGCGGCACTCTGCCCGCAGCGCGCGTAAAAGGGCGGGAGGGGGGTGTCAGCATTTAACAGAATTGGAGCGGGCAAAGTTGTCTGCACAGTTTGCGTTCAAATGATGACACACGATGCGCGCAACGCGGGCTACGCGTGCGGCGGGGAGCAACTGCGCCTGTGATTGCAAGCCGAACACTTCGCGTCGGGGCGGCGTGGAAATAACGACGCACAGTGGTGGCGAAACGAGAAGGCTCGCCTTGCACACACTGATTGAGCGGGAACACGCGCGCGGGGTGCTTTTCATTGGGAGCAGGGCGGACTCTCTCGTTCAGAATAGTTTCAATGTGATCGGAATTCAAGCTCGGAGTTTCAAATCATCGATAACTATGAATATTTGGAAGTGAAGCGTTTTATGACTTTCGGTTGCTGAATACAAACGCACTTGCTTTCTCGGCGAGAGATTATCACGTAGTGCCTGCTTTCTATTTTCCATATTGTGCTCGACTGGAGAACCGACAGAATTCAGTGGCAGGTAACGACGATCGTGAGAGTGATATGGTAATGAGTTGTGATATGTTAGCATGTTGCAAAATGCCACAGAACTCTGCAAAAGCTATCGCCAAACGTTCACTCAAATAAATGTAGGCAAAGAAACAAAACAAAACAAACAAACAAATAAACTCTCATACCATTGAAAAAGCACTGTTGCATACACTGTGTATCGGTTCTCAGAAGGAAGCCAATAATATAATTTTGTATTCCTGTATTGTAATTCAAATAAATTTCTTACGAGTAAAATACATTTCTTTATTGCTCAATCATCGTTTTCGTTTGTTTCATAATGCAGAATATAAGCATTTCTCTGTTGTAACATTGCAATACCAGCTGTCATTGTGTTCGTGTTTTAAAGTCGAGAAGGGAAATGCATTCGCGTGGCAGTCATAATGTTCACTTTCCCTTGACGTTTTGCACGCGAAACAAGCGCCCATCGGCTTTTGACACTGATACTCTTGTGTCGCGATAAACATCTCGGCTCTCAACACACTGCTGTCGTGAACCACGCGTATGTCACGCGGCATAGTGTTAGCATTGTAATGCCTACGACAGTAATGCCATATGCACTTGTTACCTAGTTTTACTGGTTCACAGGTCTTATTGCAGTTTTAATGAAGACCTTTAGCGCCTTTACACGCGTTCATTGCCCTCTGTTGTGGAGTTCGTGTTAGTTCCACAATGAATCCGACAGCGGTGACGGTTCTCCATTTTACGGCTTTTCATTACAGTGATTACTTTGTTGTCTTCGATGTCTCGTGAGTGACATCGCCTTTGTGGCAATTATATTACTCTTCGTGATTTCATTGTCATTCTTGAAAATGCAAGGATTCCAGTTCTTACGTTTTATTATGAACCGATTGTATGAAGCCGCATCTTAGGGCTTAGAATTTCGAGCAGAAAAACCCACTTCTTGATTTGGTTTGCAGTGCTGTCTTTGTTTTATTGTGCAGCTTTCATTGTTTTACAAAAAAAGAAAAAAAAAGCCCTCGTGGAATGAGTTAGTACGCAGCGCACATGCGACTCGTGGGACTGTCGTGCTTCCAACCGCGCGCCCTCGCCATTAGGCATCGCAAGCGCAGTGAAGCGAGGGCAGAAGCCCTTTGACGCGGGCTTGTTATCATACGACACCCGCGGCGCCTGGCTGCGGAGGGCGCGCAGTGCAAAGGCCTCCCCGACAGCGGGGCCAACTCGCCAAATAAGATATATATAATTTTAATTATATATATATATATATATATATATAATTAAAAAATAAAAAGAAAAGTAAAATAAATAAATAAATAAATAAATTAATAAATAAAAATAAATTAAAAACCATAATAATAATAATAATAATAATAATAATAATAATAATAATAATAATAACTTATATTTTCCTAGTCCCTTCTAACCTCTCCTTCCCCATCCTTTCTCCCACTGCTCTTTCCATCATCCCAAAACCCGCAACAAAATATCCCACCCAACCTTTTATCTTTCTCACCCTGCCTCTCAATCCCCGTCTCTGTACGGAGGAGTGGTGGCATCAGCGCCGTAACGAAGACCGTAATATACCTGGAGCCGGCTGAAGAGTCCCCACAGGGGACATTCAGCCGAAATATAAGAAGACCCCAGGGAGCGACTCGCGCGCTGCAAGCGCGGTTATTATTGCGATGGAACGGGAATTCAATCGGTTGATTGAGGAATTCGCCATTTAGTTTTCGAGCGCGTCAACTGCTGTGATCGCCAGCCCCGCAAGTGCAAAGCGTTTTATACGGCGCGAGGTGGCGCTGACCCCTTCTCCTTCGGATCGGAGATCCGGCGTCGGTCTACACGTCGGCCTGCGGAGTTTTCCCTTCCAAGTCTCCGCCTAAGGGGTTGATCAGCTAGGACAAGTTCTAAGCTCCCGTTTTGCCTCACGACGTGTGTGTGTGTGTTGTGTGTGTGTGTGTGTGTGTGTGTGTTGTGGATGGGAAGAGGAAGGGAAGAGGAACGAAATATCGCGTGGTTTACATGGTCCGTTTATGGGGTGTTCGCAGGCATTCGCCTGGTACTGATCGGAGAAACCACGGAAAACAACCTATTAGAGTAGCCGGTCGTAACAGTTCTTCACAACTAATGAATTCGACACCTGCTCAGGTAGTGTCAAAAATCCTACACCGCCGGGACACAAGCTTTCGGCCCTCCTGATCAGTGACGCTGCCGCGATCATTCAGTGTACTGTTGCGACAAAAGGGTTGCCGATCATTGCATTGATAAGCAGTCGTGAAAGGGTTGCGTGTTAACGAAACATTCTAACTTCTGTAGCGCAGGGCTTATTAGACATACTAGTTGAACAGCGGGTAACATTGTTCTCAGGCGCTTGCTGTGAAGCGTCTGCAATGAAATGTAACGAACTTTCATGCAAGTTTTATGACCACGTACTTCTCTTTTTAATGAGTTCTGCCGCAATATAAGAACGACGATTCCTTGCATTGTAAATGGAATGTTGCCTCCAGGTACGCAGCGTAATTCAACTATGCAATTAACACTTCATCTCCGTCAGTACGTATCGGCTTAGGTGACTGAGGGCATCATGGCTGATGTCATTGCAGTGCCTCGCACCGGGAGGTCCTAGGGCTCGAATACGACGATGGCAGAATTTTCGAGTCTAGCTAGATAGCAAGGTCGAATTCAGTCGTTGTCTGGAAGATAATTCTAACGGTCGGATGTTCTGATCGGTAGGCTTGCGTGGTATATCCTCTGTATGATTCCTTCCTCGTCCATTTCCTTTCTTCACCCCTTGCTTACACACATACACGTGCACCACATTACCACACGACGAGAGGACCAGTCGAAAGCTTGGCCGGCTGAGGCGGTACCCGCTGGTGAGAGATACCTCGAAGAGGGGAACGCCGCAAGCTGACGTGTAGGTCATTTGGGGCTAATTTTTAATTATTGATTCTAAGTGGAATAAGTGGGAGCTCTTTTTTTATCTCATTTTTTAAGAATGTTCCTTACATCATGTCTTTCCATTTTTCAAAATTTAAAGAATAAACCAAAAATGACAATAAATTAATTTGGCTAGCACAAATAAATTAATGTAGATGGTAGTCACAAATTGATTTTTTCCTCTGCGACAAGAAATGTCACCTAATATTACTTACATCCGAACGCCTCAATTGTAATTTTTAAAATTGTAAAATAATTAAATTGGTTAGGGGGAAGAGCAGACCTTACGGCCTGAGCCTCACCACAAATAAAGAAAAATGTATTATTATTATTATTATTATTATTATTATTATTATTATTATTAGGTCGGCGCCGGGTTTTACCATGCAGGAGCACAGGCATCTCCCATGATTAAAAATGTACTAACCTTACGGGGCTAATGAGCAGAGCAGTTGACGCGCCCGGAAATACAAAATAATTAAACAATCAATCCATCTGCACCTCCTACGTTTATTAAAGGGCCACCCACGCAGGAGGACCAGACCGTGGCAAAAGAAGCTTGATTCGAAGTTTGATAGACATTTGATGTTTTAATGTCAGGAATTTTCACTGTTCTGGATGAATGATCTGGATGAATCGTTGTGGTGAATTGGACGCCAACAGTTGGATAATCACTGAAAGGTGATTTGTTAATTACAAACGTACTGGAGGACTGTTTCATTTTCAAAAATGCCTAGCAATGTGTAGTAGACAGAAAAGGATAATACAGGGGGAATAGAATAGTGTTACGTATTTGCGATATAGTTGCATTCAGAAATTGAGTAAAAAATAATCAAGAAGAACTGATAACATATAATTTAAAAAAGATGACGGTCGGTTTTCGAATGTTTGAAGTGACGTCGGTAATAGTGATAAAAATACAAATAGGATTCACTCTGTTTTTGTGATTAAATATTTGTAAGAAAATTAAATAGGAAAGAATCGTTATTACGTCTTGTTTTGACATACCTAATTTATAATTGTAAAGCGCGTCTGTGGATCTGATTGTGAATCCCCCAGACCCATCTAGTTGAAAGCATGTGCAACGGGTCAATCTTTAGGTTGTGTCTCGAGCCCCTACGATCTGTCGGGAGGGGTCTCTCCTGACATTCGGTATAGATAGTCTAGTTCCACTTCATTTACAGAGATGGTTGAGGGCTCACTTGAAAGCTTATTTCAGTAAAAATGTGTGTAAAAATATTTACTCATTTAATTCCAATTTAAGTTTGTAAATTTATTATGAATGAAAAATGTACGTTTAGATTTTTCGTGTCAATTTTTAATTTAATTAAAGTTTCAAGTATAAATGTGTAGAAACTTCAATTAAATTATTATAAATTATTTGATTATATATTCTTTGATTTTATGCTGTGTATTATTTAATTTTTTCTCGCTTTGGCGGATTTTTCACCTAATATTAACATTTTAAAATGTGTGAAATACCGAATTTGTTAGTCAAAACGTTTTGTGGTTTCATAAATCCATTGAATTGCATTTGAAGGAAAAAATTTAATTTTGAGAAAATAAAACTAATATATTTTCAGTAGAATGAAACTCACACAAATTCTGTGTTCCTGTACAGAATGAGTGCACAACAAACCACATTGTTTTCAATAAGTTCTTTAATACGAAGTTAAGACGCGTCGTCGACTCCGATGAGTATTCGCGGTAGTGACCGTGCTTCGAACAATAAGAACAACAGACAGTCGTCATATCTAAAATAAAAGTGAATCAAAACCATTTTGTTTAAATGTAGTAAAATTACATTAGTGAACATGGAAAGCAGCGGAAAACAGCAGAGTTCTTCGGTGAAAACCCCTGAACAAGTTACTACGGAATTTAAGCTACTCAAGGCAGAACACCAGCGTCTGGCCAAGAAACTTACGGAAGTAGAAATGGAACTTAATGAGCATAAGGTAGTGATTGAACATTTAAAGCAGATTGAAAGTGATAGAAAATGTTTTAGGATGATTGATGGATATTTATGCGAAATGAAAGTGAAAGATGTTCTCCCTGCTTTGGAAGATGAGAAGCGCCAGAAGGAAAATTTTATTGTAACTGTAACAAGACACTTAACGGAGAAAGAACGTGAAATTCATGAATTCAGAGAAAAATATAAGAATGTTCGAGAGAGGGATATACAAATGTCTGCTAGTGCCCTCAACAAGGAACCAATTAGAAAAATAATAGTGACGTAGTGTCAATAGTGATGTAGTAGTAATGGAATAATAATAGACTGTCAGTGAAACTATACAATTAAGTTTTTGTAAACGCACTCTTCATTTCAATATAAGTACGTAAATTAGTATAAACTTTGCGGATCTAGAATAACTTTCGACTGTTTCATAGTAGATTGAAAAAAAATTAATTTTACAGTATGTATTATTACGAATTTAAAATTTTAATATTATAATTCAGTGAGATGTCAGTGTGATTACCAAGTAAAATGGTTCAGAAGTTGTTAAGGTGATATATTAATTCAAGTAGTATTATGATAAAAAGGAAGATTGTAAGTGTGTGTAACAGATTTTACGATAAATACAATACGAAGGCTAATATTAACAATGTTCAACAATATAACTTTGAATTCAGGCAACCAGTATATTTTTTCGAAGTATTCAAGGCGCGTGTTTGAGAAATTGTAATCTTTGACACACACCATAGTCTTGTATGCCTTGCCAGATGTATTGCAAATATAGAAAATACGAACGAATTAAGGTAAAAATGGGAATTTCGTGACATCGATTTGTCAACCACAAAGCGCGTATAGAGTTAGGGGATTCTAAATCTTGATTACAGATTTTGACCGCTAACTACACGATACTTTTGCTTGGATTCTGACTGCTTTCTCAGACCTCGAAGTGGAGGTTCAGTCTGCGGGGAAATGCTCCGAGAGATTACGCAATGCAGAACGTTGACTTTTCGTCGCAACGAGGAAAACGCTGCTGGCACAGGCGCCGACCAACAGTGAAAATGTAAGGGAGGGGCTCGCGAGGGGACGTGATTTGGTGAGGTAAGTGAATTGAGCGGTCGCTATGGAGATGGTACGAGAACATTGGGGAATGGTGGGACGGGCCAGGCGTTTCTGAGCGCCCTACGGGAAATGGAGATGGAGTGAGTCGGGTCGGGTCGGATCGGGTAGGGCCTGTAGTACATGGGTCATGTCTGCAGGGGCTAGGCGGGACAGGGCGGGTTGGGTTGGGGACAGGCAGAGAGGGTGGGGAAGGCTGGGGGAGGGGCGGATAGATGGCGAGTGGTATGAGTGAGAATGGAAGAGCGGGGCGTTCGTGGATTTGAGAACGGCGACTGGTGGAAAGATCAGGGAATGGGTGGGCGAGGAGGGCAAGAGCCGGCGGCAGCGTCGGTGCGGCCGGGCACTTGGCGGGGCGGCCGTTGAAGCGGTGCGGGGCGGGGCGGTCGCGAGTCGAGCGCATTGTTCCAGCGCCCCAGAGCGCCACAATTACCCGGCGACCGGGTAAACAATTGGCCGCTCGCGGACGAAGCCCCGCGAGGCCGGCCGGCCGGCTGGCTGGCTCCCGCCGCACCGCCCTAGGCCGCCTCAATGCGCCACCCACCCTTGATTGCCTCCGCTCCGCTTCGCGCTCTGGCCCCCGCCCGCACCGTCCCTTTGCCCTTGCCCTCGCCCTCACCCTACCCTCGGAGCTCGTACGTCATCGCTCCCGCAGAGGGCGCGGGCGGTATATTGGCGATGGTAATCGGCACTTCGCCCCCGGAGAGAGTACTGGGAGTAATGACGTAGAGTATATTGTTTGCAGCGCAGTTCATTCTATGCATTTAATGAATATTTTGACTCGCTGTACATTTCAACATATTTATATAACTGAGTTTTAATGAAATGAAAAAAGTTTTGAATATCTACAAGTATGCCATCGAAACAAAATAATCACTGTTGTGGTGGTTTCATGAATTTAATAAATGTAGAGAGTTTGCGTGTTTTGGCGAGGATAGATAATTTTTAAATAACATGAACGTGTATATAGTCTACTTGTTGCGATACTTTTCCAAACGTAAACTCTGACAGAACCAAAAACTTCGAAAACACGGGAAGTGTAATTTATAAAAATAAATGCGAGTCGCGAGATGTTTGTTTTTGTCCTTGGTCGCATCGTGGCCAAGGGTCCCCCTTCACATTTACTCAAACTACATACGCAGTGCGAGGCGTGTGTGCATGCATGGGAGTGGTGAACGTGGTGAGGGCGGCGAGGGCAATGTATTCTTTGGGCGCCCGCAGAGAAGCACTTGGCGCTCGACGCGTCGGTCCCGATCGCCGCCGCCGCCGCCTCCCCGAAATGGTAATGTCAGTGGCATAATGGAGTCAGCGCTCGAAAGTGATGGACGATCTGCGGCGATCGGCCCTTCCTCCGCAGCTTACGCTCTCTCCCGCTCTCTCCTTCCTTCCCCTTCGTCACTTCATCACCCCATCTCTCGCCATTCCCTCTCCTCCCCCTTCCGTCACCACTCACCCTCCGCCTCACCTCCTCCTCCGCCCCTCGCACACTGCTAGCCTCCGGCCACACTCCCTGCTTTCAGCTCCCACGCAAATCACGGTCGCTGGCACGTTCCGTCCCTTCTTCAAGTGCCTTGCTTACGCCGGACGATATTGATTCCTTCTATTTTTCACTGCTGTAGGAATGCAAAAAAGACATTAGACAATATCTCAAAGTTACGAAATGTGGGCACAACATGCATATGTGATCGAGACTTTATCAGTCTTTTTGCTAACATCCATTTAGAACAAAATTAATGGACAATCTGACGTACAACTTTCAGATTATTTGATTTCTTCGGTATGTTGAAATATATGGACAAATTAAGTTATTTGGGCAGTGTATATTATACTACATTGTAGTCCATGTTTTTACTTCTTTTGAACAAGTACGATTTTAGGTTCATGGGAGAATGAAATAACTATTCCGTTTATTATTTTCCTTATTACATGAACTCTTTTTTGTATTACCACAAGTTGAAATTTGATTTCTACGAAAGGATTAAATTATAATCATTTTAAAGGTGCAATTTATGAAAGATTTATCAATTTTCAATTTTTTTAAAAAACTTTTGAATAGTGATCTTCCCTAAAGTGTTTTTGTATTGAACTAAGATTGCAATGATAACATTTTTATTCATGGTAATCTGTTCACAAATATAATCACCGTCCTGTGAGAGAAATTGTAAATGATGTGGCTTGAAACAATAATTATTAGTTGCATTTGAACATTATTTATTACTTTTAATAGAGTGTTCAAAACGATTCTGCTTGTTTTTTAAATAAATTATAAAATGTTTTAATAATATATGGGCATTTTTCAGTACTTGTAATTCTAATATACGAATAACTATGCGTTAATACTAATGAACTTCTAATTCTTGTTCTTCTTTCCGCTCATTTTTTAGTTGTGACTGAGATTTTTAAAGGTAATTGAAAATTTAATAAGTTTTTAATTCATTTCTTGTTTTTTGCAGGTATGTATTGTGAATTCTGCATCCTTTCCAAAAACGTGAGTAATAAAATATTTCGCCACACATTTCGTCGTATCTAATGAAAACGCACAAACGTAGAGATGATAATGTGGACTCTCTTCTTAGTTTACGTGCAAGGAACCTGAAATATGTGGACTGTTATGTCCTTTTACTGGTACTAGGTTTTTACTTCAAATACACTTTTACGAAAATGAAGTTTTTCATGATTCGTTTATACTTTATTTTACCGTCATTTGACAGAAAAAAATTTAGGAAAATTTACGCAATTTGTTAAGTTGTTGGTTATAATTTTTATACCTTAGTATGTCCAAAATAAGTAAATAATATAATTTTAGAGCCGGGCACAAATAATATAATTAATTTATTACAGCCGGACACAGTTCCGATTTCTCTCGAAGCACCAGAGACCAAGAGACCAGCACGCTTTGTCTGAAAATTCTAGTTCCGTCACTTCAATTTTCGAGAATGACCCATACCGATTCTATGCCTGTTATCGGGGTGTGTCGTCCGCATTGACGGACAAAAAATCGACGAAGTATAACGAATGCTGGAGACATCCCCGGATTTTTCGACACGTTTATCGCTCGAGAGTGTGTATAAAAATAACGTACAGGCGTTATTTATTGCCCTTTCAATGGAGGGGATAACCGTCATTTTTTACTACAGAATTACAGAATTACATCTCGATATTGCGTAAGCAGTAGGCGAAAAAGTAAAAGTTCGTTCTAAATTAAAAAAAAAATTAATTAAAATTCTGTATTAAATTATTTTCTCCTTTGTAAGAATGTTCGTGATGTTCGTAAGCGAAACACACCGAAAATATCAGCCAGCGGTCTGTAAACTACGCACATAGCACGTTTCGCTGATACTGCCGAGATCAGCCGAGTTCCGATTCTAGACGGGCATAGTTAACTACACATAGTTTTCTCGGTCAGACAAGGAGCGCATTCTCCCTCCGAGACTACGAACGCGAGCCAACGAGAACGATCGGTAATAGAATGCATTTTTTCCGGCTCTATTATTTATTTAATACTTTGAGCTCCTAGGAGTACTAGATTACACGAAATTTTCTGCCATGTAAGCATCTTACGTGGTTCCTCTAGAGATCACAAAGCGCAGTTAGGAATCTCCGCATCGAAGTCCCTACAGAGACGTGACTTCGCTTTTGTCTTTGCGTCTCCTTCCTGCTCTTTGACAACACAGCATTGCGAACTCACCCGCCCACCTGTCAACATGCCAATCCACACACCGATCTGCTCACCCACTCACACTTCCATTAAAATATTGATCCACCATCCAATCACCCTCCCACTCAATAGACTACCCTTTTACCCACACACACTCAGCTGACCCGTTCCGCAACTACCCCGCGCCTGCCCATTACTTTTACCTGACCCGGTTACTCTGATCCAGCGGCAGCGCCAGAGCCAGCGAACCAACGCAGCCGATGGCCCGCCCACCTAGCCACCCACCCACGCACCCACCCGCGCCTGGGCGAATCCTCAGCCGTTGCGTCACCATGCCGAGCGGAGCGGGGGCGTGGGATGTTTGCGCCTTCGAAAGCGCAGACGCTTTCCACGGCTTCTCCCGCACCTCCAAAGCACCACCCTCCGCCCACGCCTCCGCAACCCCCGTCCCCGCCCACACCCCCGCCGCCCCTGCCCACAGCCCCGCCGTCCATGCCGCCCCCGCCCACAGCCCCGTCGCCCACGCCGCCCGCGCCGGCCTCGCCGCCTTCGTCGCACGCGCTTTACCCTCTGCCCTTAGCTGCCCCCCGTCGACCTCCGTCCCAATACGCCCCGCCGTCCCACCGCTCTTACAGTCTCCACCGTCCCTGTACATTCCGCCACCCCGTCCCTATACATCCCGTCACCTCCGCCCCTCCATCATCCCCCCCCCCGTCTTTGTAAATTCCTCCGCTCCGTCGCCCTCACCATCCTTGCCGCTCTCTCCGCCCTCACCACCAGCGTCTCTCTCGCCGCCTCTCCGCCACCCCCGCCCCCCGCCCACGCCCACGCCTCCTACGCCGCTCTCACAGCCCTCGCCGCCCGCACCGACCCCGCCGCTCCCACTGCCCCCGCTGGCGCAAACGTTGCGCAAACGCGGCCGCCGCCGCCGCAGACGTGTTTTCCATCGGATGTTGACGCGCTGGGCTGCCTGCGACGAAAGTACAGCGAGTGCTATTTTGCATGGACGCCCACCGACGGTGCGTTGCTCTTGAGAAAAAGAGCCGCGCGCTGTTGGTAATGCTAACCGAGCTATTAATGAAGCTGTTTTTATAACGCGCCATAATTTTAATTTTCAAGGTGGGGTAGAACGTTTATTATATTGATATAGAATATTACCATTACAATACGCCTACACACTGACGTTTGCGTGGTCAGACTACAGTTATGTAAGTTTTCAAAGGTTCTTGGGAAGTGTAGTCTTCCAAATGCAAAATATGGTCTACCAATATGTAGAAAACGAGGATTTTACTCGTCTTGAAGATTTACGAAGTGTTATTATTTTAGAGTTTTCAGCAGTAAATTGTGATTTATCGTCTCTTAGAGACTGTCCAGCGTAAACAGTGGAAACATAGAACGTTGTCAAAGTCAATTTGTCTAGAAGCCACAATATTACAAAAGATGAATATTATTATGTGAAAGACCAGTTTTTCGAATTGAAATTAAAATGACAGCTTTTTAAAATCCTAATGAAAATCCACGTAATCTTTTCCATTCATCTTATCAGAAGGAAGAAGGGAGAAGCCGATGAATTTCAGATCAAATGTAGGTCGAATGCTTTCTGAATTTTATGTGCGTGATTATCATTTACTTGATTTCTTATGATCATTGATATTATCCTTTGGATATATGAATTATATAGTGCATGTTTCATAATTTGTTTCTTATTTACAATAAAACATTTAGTGGACAAAAATAGCTATTCATTGTATTTTATTTTGATTTCATAACATATTTAAAATCCACTAATGTGTATTTAAACTCTGGTTATCCGATATTGATAACACTGATCTGCAATGAAATTGTTGACTCCGAAGATTTAATGTTTTTGAGGTATTTTTAACATGTTGAAAATAAATTCAAAGCTAGAAAGTTCCTATCACGTACCATTTAATATTTTAAACATTTTATTTTATTTTCCTTGTAGCATAATTTTCGTATGTTCAAAGAGTAATTTTATAAATGGCAATATTTTACCATGTGTAGTTTTATAATGCGTAATTTTACAGATTTTGTTAAAAATCACATCTTGCCTATTTTGGAATCAAACTGAGAGACCAAAGTAAAAATTGGACAATCCACAAAGTATATAGAGTAAGCATAGAAGATCTTCGTCCTTGGGTCAACGGCAAAATACTGTCACTATCTTTTATAATACCTTTGCTTTGGAGAGAGAGAGAGTAGCCAAACCATAGAAATGACTGCGACTTCTGTTCGAGTGATGTAAAGGGGTAAAATTGGAAAAATAAAAACAAATTGTGTATCCAGTAGTTCGGTCAGCCATTTTACCTGTCCTCCATGGACCTGATGGTTATTCTAAATAATTATTCTAAAAAATATTCTAAAACTTGGACTTCCAAGTATGAACCAAGTGTGTGGAGACAATTCATCGGCTCGGCTCGGTACCTAGCTACAGAGCTAGGTCGTGTTAAGTCGATGTCCGGAGGAAAATGCGACTGCTCTGATGGATAGCTTTTCGTGACTTTTTCGACCAGTACCCGAATGACCAGGCGAAAGTCGAGCCTTAACACTCGAGCCATGGATCGCGTGCGATCCTCATCAATGTCCCCATCTACTACCATAGTCCCCATAGTACTACTAACGTTGAAGACAGTGTTTATAGAGTGTTCTTTAGAGCTTCTCCGGGATGGGGCGATGCCCCATTGGAGATACACCTGGAAAGGAAACCCGCATGCCTTATAGATCGGAGCCGAACTTCACGTTTCGGAAGAGGAGGAGGCACTTCGCCACCTCGTGAAATATAACATGCGCTGCACTTACGGGACTGATGACCATAGTAGTTCACCCGTCCGGAAATACTTAACACTCAATCAATCGATGCTACCGCGTGTACCGTAATGATGCCGCGTCGGCCGTTCTCTTGAGAGGACGTGCTTGTGGTGCGCAGGCGCACTTAGCGCCTCCCATTGCACTCGAACGGGGCGGATGCGACATTCCCGCCCTCCCCCCGCTGCATCATCGTTCCGCTGGCGGCGCGGACCTCGCCGCCCTTGCAATTCACGCATGCCGACGCTTTTGTCTCTTCCGCGTTATCTAATAGTGTAATTTGTATTGGTGTTCAGCCCCTCATTTTACAAGTTTTCACTTTCTTGCCTCCTGTCTTCTTTGTATTTCCTCTTTTAAGCAGATTTATATTTTCTTCTAACCACCCAGTTGCATTTTCCTTCGTACGTCGCTTTAATTTTTATGTTAGATTCCTTTTGAATACTTCGAGCTTTTCTCGTATATTTTTCTCCTTTGTATAGTTTACGTGCACGAAATGCGCATTAAAGCCCTCTTTCCGTAAGTCGCGAATTGTGTATTGGTTTGTTTACTCATTTTTGTTTAACACGTTGTTAGGTGTTACGTTTTGTTCTACGTAATATTTAATGTTTTATTGTAATAATGTTTCATGATTATTTCCTGCCGGCAATTTCGTGTAGCTGTCTCTACTTTTGCGCGTGCTGGAGTGCGCTCCACCTGCCAGCTGTTCCGTCCGCGGCGCGGTGTCTGCTTGCGGTCGTCCGCCCACCAGGCTGCGCTGCGCCGCGCAACCGCCTGGCGCGGAGATCCCGGCTGGTCATTCCGCCACTTTCACCTATCGAAAGCAGGCGTTGTTTTCCAGCTTTATTACCTTCCGCTTCCAAAGAAAAGGTCACTCTGACGCATGCGCTGGCGGAGCGGAATGCTGTCATCGGAATTCCGAGTATTTTCACATACTGAGCATCTGTGCTGCATACATCAATCGAAAGAATATAGTCTTTAATTTTGTTAACTAACACTAGTCAATACCTGTTAAGTAGTGAATAAACGAAGAAGTTTTTATGTAATCAGAAGTTTTGGGAGGCTTCACAATACGGTTTTTTTAATGAAAATGTCTATTTTGACCGTTATATTATAGACAGTCCACTTTTGATTATTGGTGAAATTTATTGTTTAAAAAAACATTAAAATTCCTTAACCTCCTTGGATGTAAATTTATTCCGTAATAATTGTGAAATAATAACTAATTGGTTTCAAAAAATCTCTGCAAACCGTACTTACCTTAAATTTTTTTCTCTATATATCATTTTCATCAAAAGAGAGCTGTTATTCATAATCAGGTTGACCGAGAAATTTTACTACCTCATCCTAAATTTCATTCCAATATAACTATTTCAAAACAAATGTTAATTGAAAATAGTTATCTACTTAATTTTATTAAAAGAACAAATTACTAAAACAATGAATATTCTACCGAAGAGATCACAACAAATTAAAGGCAACCCAATGAAGAGAAAATATGTTCGTTTTACCTTATGTACCAAGAATGGTACAGAGAGGAAAAAACCAGTAGCAGAATGTTTAATATCTCTCTGAATTTCTATCTTTGCATGTCTCGTCTGGGACGTTCACCTTATGCTTTGTGCGTTATACGTTTATTACCTTAGCCAATTATATCAACTTTCTTCTTCTCTTGATTATTATTCTTGTCGATTATGTATGTTTTTATGGCATTTATTTTTTTCATATCACGCTTTCATCTCCACTTCACTTATCTTTTAATTTCAAGAATATTGCTTTTTAAGCCACAATGTCTAATAAACGTTTTGAGTAGAAATCCCAGTCACGTTTTGTCCATTCATTGTCCTTCGAGAATGACGAGCAGGAATGGGGCGTGAAATGAAGGCACGAGGTTTGGCAGTCTCGCTGGAAAAAAAAACCCGACCTGCGGACTTGTTGATGAAAGAGTAATTGCTAGTGCCTTTCAAGGTAGTCACAGGCACATCGCGATGAAATCGCAAATACTCTTTAGACGTTCCTCATAAATTGTTTGTGTAATGAAGTCGCAACGGAAACAGTTGAAATGCTATGACGAAAGCAATATTGAAGCTAAGTTACTTTTCTTAGGCACTGCGGGAAATATCGCGCCGTGCATGGTTTGTGAGGACGTTAGTGCGCGGTCTCGTTCGTGTGCAGTCCTGAGGTGATAGTTTCGGGACAATGGCTGCTCAAAATAATGAGGTTGATGACTTGCCTCGGTACTTCGCACCGTCGCGCTAGAAAGCTGGGAAAAGCTCAAATTTACATTTGACAAGCGAAGAACTCGTGACAACTCGCTACGAGAGGAAAGCACTTTGCTTTCGCAAACGTCGCTAAAGTCGCCGCGGATCTGTCGCACGACGTGTGGTGCAAATCGCGAAAAAGCGAGAAACGTCTAGTTTACGGTTGCCTTTTACTGCAAGTCAACATGCCTTCCTACTGCAAACAGAATGTTTGGAAGTTCACATGCTTTGGAAGACTTCTTTTGTGGCGCCTTTCAATTGGGTCGTTATTTTAGTGGCGAATTTCTTTCAAGGTGGCAATTGGGTAGTTACTTTAGTGGCGAATTTCTTTCAAGGTGGAAATATGACTTGCAAATCGGTTATTTTCACTATTGATTTAGGTAACAGCATTCAATCTTTCATTAAGAAATTACTTTAATGTGATTAGCTTCTTATTCATTTCTGTAGTTTATTAAGTCCTAGATATTATTGACTGTTATTATTAGATTCTTAGGTTACTGAATTGTTTTTTTAAGTCGTTTAGTAATTAATATAATGACAAAATTAAGAGCGATATAATTCAGCATGATAATTCAGCATAATTCAGTACGATTAGATACACCTAATTTTATGTGACGTAATTTAAAATCTTCAAACTTGCGCAGTATTGGAAGTAATTAACTGAGAGATACCTTCCGCGAATCCCGCCTTACTCTCTCCAGAGCAAATGTGGCGTAATGCGCGCTTTTCAGTTCTGCATTCAAGTCACTGCGGATCCGTGAGAGATTATATAGGATCTCTACCTGCAGTTATACGGTAATAACTTTCTCCATTCCTCCGGATAACGACCGGGAACTCCGGGCCCTAAACCGCGATGACAGCCCGCGCAGGAACTAGATTGCATACCTGCGAATCCGCGTTCGGCAGCACCATAAGAGCGCATGCGGGCCGCGATGCTTCCCCTTCCGCTCGGGCGAGCTCATTATCGACGCCGCACTCTGCTTCCTTGCGGAACGCCTCTTCTGCCATGAAGCACTTCTTCCGTCTCTCGTGTTTAACAACAGGCTGAATATGTCCGTTCTCAAATGTTTTAACGAGCGGTGTAGAAGTCGAAAATATGACACAGGGCGATACTCAACAAAGCCCGTTGTATCGTGATCACATCTTGCAGCAACCCTTGAGTATATCTTTAAGTAATTCAGCACATCTGCTGTGGATGCAAGTATTATGAGAAATAGTTGATTCTTCTGTCAGAGAATCAATATCAACTAGCTTACAATTTTTCGCCTACGAATGCAAAGTTTTTCGTGGGAAGAATTTGCATTTATTTTATAAACGTGTTTTGATAGTTATTCAAAGAGATGAATTCCATGTTTCTCCTGCAAGCCTTTTTTGTGCTTCGACACTTTCATTCGCGTCGCTGTTCCGCATCCTCATCCCAATCCCAATCCTCATTCCAAACCCGACTCAATCATTATCTGTCCCTATTCCAATCACAACATATATCCTTGGCAAGGCATCGCGACCGTGTCTAGCACGAGTGAGCCGACAACTTACCGCGATGTCTGAAAGCCTCATATACTCTGAGTTCCATCAGGTCCGAGCCCTTCCTCGCGGTCTCATTAATTCCCCGCTCCAGCTCTCCCCATTGCCCTGGTCATCGGCGTTCGCCATCATTGGAAGTGGCCGGCGCCTTGATGGCCGGCGCGGCGGCGGCGCCAGTCCATCTGGGCGCGCGTAAATGCCTGCGCCAAGCACCCCGCGACGCGTAAAAGCACGGGGACGGGGAGGGCGATTGAAATTCAAACACGCTGTGGCCTTCGCGGCGCTGCGACGTCGTATGGGTTCGACCGCCTCTGAGGCCTTTGTTGCCTCTGCCGTCTTGCCTCTGCCGCCAGTTACATCTGAAGCCTCCACCGCCTGCGTTGCCTCTGCTGCCACTGTTGCACCTGAAGCCTATACCGCCTCTGGTGCCTCTGCTGTATCTGCTGCATATCAAGTCTCTATTGCCGCTGGAGCCTCTTCTGTCTCTGCCATGTCTGTTGCCCCTGAAGCCTCTGTTGCCTCTGCCGCCTCTGTTGTTTCTCACGCATATTGCCTCTGATGCCTCTGTTGTCTCTGCCACTGCTGCTGCCTTTAGCGTCTCTGTTACCTCTGCCTCCTCTATTGCGTATGGAGCCTCTGTTACCTCTGACACCACTGTTTGATCTGAAATATCTGCTTCATCTGTCGCCTCTGGAGTCTGTTGCCTCTGCCACTTCTATTGACTCTGCTGTCTCTAAAACCTCTGTTGATCTGACGCTTGTTGCTCTTTGCCTTCTTTCTTGCCTGTGAAGCTTCTGTTGCCTGTGCTACCATTATAGCCTCTCCTCCTCTGTGGCCTTGGATGTATATGTTGCATGGGGCACCTCTCTTGCGTGGACACCCTCCGTTGCATTGGTCTTTCGTATTGCCTCGATTGCAGTGCAGGTTAAATAGATCCTGGGAGAAGGCGGTTCCATCTTCAGTTGGAACATGAGATCCGGAGTCGACCTCGAGCATGTCGCCTTGCGGGGTTTCCTCCTCTCGGTATATCCGCCAGCGGGACATCCCACCAGCCAGGAAAACCTTTGAACTCGCGGCTGATCTCTCGACAAGTGTGGTAGAGTAGTGCATGTAAATGTAAGCGTGCTTGTGAAAAGGGAGGGGAGAGGAGAGGGCAAGGGTGAAGAACGAATGATCTCCGTGGCGTGATTATTAAGGTTCTGCTCTGACATTCGCCTGGTATTGATGAGAGAAGTCCATTTAAACTACCGACCAGAGGAGCCGGCTAGAATTTTCCTCCAGACAGTGGCTGAAGGAACGTAGCTATCAGCTGGTGTGGAAAATTTGCCTCCTCCACGACGCGAACACGAAGCCCTCGGATAAGAAATTTTAGTGTGGTTTTCACGAAATATTTACATTTTCCAATAACATCATCAAAAAGGGTAATGAAAGAATTGATGTAAATCACGACGAATAACATGTGAGAGTATTAAAATGAATTCTCTGTTCAAGAAATGAAAGAGGGGTGGGTTTGCAGACAACGAAGGCAAACGAACGTTGAAGGCGAAGAATAGATGCTTATCACTGAGTATCAAAGAGCCCGAGTTTTTCAGTGTTATTGCGCTTTTAGTAAAATTATCAACGTTCCAAATTGTAATCAAAGAATAATTCATGTAGATAAAATATTTCTTTAAATTTAAGTTTTGAAGTGCACTTTTCTTGAACAACGTAATTAAATATTATATTCATATGATTTTTAATGGACACTATCCAGTTTGAAGAGTAATAAAATAATGGGGAATATTGCAGTATCGACAGAAGTTGGTCAACGTAAATGAAAAAGAATTTCGAGTCACTTCCACACGTCACTCACCGACAATATCTTCCAATTGTTTGGCGAGCCGTATCGAAATAATTGATCACGTGACTGAACCAACTATAAGTCGTATGCAGCTGCCAGTCTCACAGCTCCAGTCGTCGCCACAGTCACCGCCGCCGCCGCCGCCGCCACCCCAGCCGCTGCGGTCGTTTGGGCGGCGCCTGCTAAATGAGGGCAGCCGCGGCTCGGGACGCTCCGCCTGCGCAATTGCTGCTGCAGTCGCCGCTCCCGGTGCACTGCGGGGATTCAGCAGGCCAGGCCGGGCCAGCGCCGCTCAAATGGGACGGGCGCTGGAGTAGGTGTCATGTGCGGCGATTCCACGCAATGCGTCGTTGTAGCAGTGGCGGTGCGTGATGTAAATGTGGGAGTAGCATCGTTAACAGAATACTTGTTCACGTGTGTTGGCGTGAGAGTGTTCACTTAAATGAGGAAATCGGTATGTTAGCGAATGGGATTCGGTTGTATAGAGGAGTACGAGAGGAGCGTTTAGAGATGTTTGTGGAAAAGGTGAGAGAAATCTATGGAAGAACGTGTTTTTTTACCTTCCTCCACTCAGTCTTATGATTTAATGGTTAACTCGATAATCATCGAATGATTTTCTGAATAAAAGAAGGCGTTTTTATTCTTAATATATGCGTTATAGAAGCGTCCATGCAGCAAACATGTTCAGCCCTTCTATATTATCTTGCTGTTCGAAAAGTCTCGGAACCTTGGGTTAAGAGTTCCATTATTTATTCTTAGTAGTGTGAAGTAGTAAATTATGAAACCTTAGCTTCATAATCCTAACTTACTCTGGTTCCTTCTTCTTCCTATCTCTAAAGAACTATTGCGTCGGTCACCCATAGGCACGATGCTCAGGTATAGGATTAAAAGTCACCAACAAATATTTTTCAGAAAACGCAAACAAATAACTTTTGGAAATTCATCAGTTTCTTTAATGAATAAAAATATGAAGTCATTAAATAAAGATCTAGGAATAGTTAACATAATGCATTGAAATTTAACATTCAGAGGCGGATACGAACCTCATTGTATTGCTTTTTCCAGGATGTGTAATTAAGCAAAGACTGCTCAGAATAGGGTCTCTTGTATTTGAACACAAGACGCGCAGTTTTCGATTTCCAGAGCGGCGCAGTAGGTGCTGTCAACGTTTTCTGGATCGTTGTTTTATCGAGTGATAAATCACGCGCTGTTTGGCCGCGAGGTCTGTCGTTTCGCGCCGCTCGAATGCGGGCGCGCCTCAACGCTGGCGATTGTGTGTGTTGTGGGGCATGGGCTCCGTGTAATTGATTACACATTGCGGCGCGAAAAAATAAATTCTGGTCGCATTTCGCGTAGCTGTGCGATATCGCTCGAGCTATGCCTCCTGTAGTGAAAACGATTAGATCTATTTTTCGCTTTTTTTTTGTCCTTCGTGAAAAAGAGCGTTCGTTAGAACGTTTACAAATGTTCCGACACAGTACTCGTTTACTGACCACTAAACAAGGTTTATCATTCGTTTGTTCTGGTTTGAACAGTGCCGGTTGAAAGCAACGACTGCACCCACGGCAAGCCTTTGAGCATCAGAGGACCCCAGATATGATATCTTCCATGAAGCTGGTGTGCTACAAGATGATGGACATGTACATTTCGATATTAATATTTTTGCTCTGATAAGAAATATTTATTCTCTATTCAATATTTATTATACTTTATTCTATATTATTATACTCTATTCAATATTAACCTGTATTTTACGAGACCTATAACGTCTATAAGGCGAAAAATTCTTTAATTAGGGCGAAAGAGTGTAACCCGCAGAAGGATGCACATAGTTTCAATATGAAAAAATGTATATAATTTAAAGGATCATAAGAAAATATTTTTGAATTTAATTGCTTTTATCTACGACAATGCAATAATGGTGGATTGGCGCTCTCAAGTGGATCTTGTAAGGAGCTTCATTATGCAACTAGTGATCTTATATAATTAATAATAGCACTAGTTGCATTATGACTTCAATATAACATTTTTTCATGGGCAAAGAAAAGTGTTGTTTTGAAGATAAACTTATTTATTATTAAATTCGTTTGAAACAAATGACTATTTATTATAAATATTAAACGTCATATTTGTACAATATCTCTTTACTACAAATCACTTACTATAAATATTAACTGTAACTTAGCCAATATTTTACATTAACACCAATGGAAGTCATATCGGAAGTTTTGTTAATTTTGTAAATAAACATTTTCTTTCAATTTTAACATTGAACGTATCTTGGAATATAAAACTATCGTGGGATTGTAGTACAAGTTTTTAATGTGCCAGAACTGTTTCATGGATAAGCTTCTTTATTTCCTTGTCGTTGCACCAACCTACAAATTTTGTATAAGTACAGTGTATTCATAGGTACCTTTTGATATTTCCGGTAAAAGCTGAGATATGATGTTTCCCGCTGACTCCGCTATATTAACTATATCTGAATATTATCCGAGTGGTATTCAGACATTTTAAAATTAAAATCTATCAAATATAATTTTTTTTCACGCAACATGAAACGTTAGTAACAATGAAAAGAAATGAAACAATCGCAATCGCATGGTGAGTAACAATCCCAATGCGCACATGATTCTATTCGATCTATTAACTAATGCAGATGACTAAGTTAATATGAAATAAAATAGACTTACTATCGTTGTAGATTAGTTTGAATGATAGACATTTGATATAACATCATAATAAGACTTGTATCGCTTTTGCACCACTAGGCTAACGCGTCGTGTTGCAAAAGCGACACTCGTTTCATTTCGATGTTCATATCAAACTAATATAATTAATAACTATTTTGTTTTGAAAATTTCAATCTATTTGTGGTTCAATATCTCTTATATTATTACTATTATTGTTGGCGGAATGCCAATTTGAAATGGAAAATTGAAACTGCTTTCGTTGATTGCTCCATCATCTTCGTTATTTTCTTCTCCTTCCCCTTATTTTCCTTAGCACATACAACTGAAAACTCGCACTTTACAGGCGTTCCGCAGGAAACACAAGAGCGCCGAAATACGGAATGCGAATGCCTCGCACCTGCTCGCGCCTGGCTGCCCCCGCTGCAGTGCAGACGGTGCGCCGGTGGGGGCGGCGGCGTGGAGGCGCAGCGCAGTTGCGTCCGCCCGCCCACCAGCGCCGCGCGAGGCCTCGGAACTTCCGTTTCCGGTCCTCGCCTCTCGTTCTTCCTTCCGCCCGAAGTCGTCTCTGCAGGCCCCCTCCGCCGCTTCCGAAGCCCGTTCGCGAAGGGGAGGGGGCCCTTGGCCTTCACAACCAGAGGACGTTCGAGATGGCCGGAAACGAAATGGTGTTTAATGCAGTTTTATTCATTACTTGTGAATTCCAAAATTCGAAACTTAAGTTTCTGATGCATTCTTTACAACGCTGAACGTCTAAGATAGTATAAAGTGAAGATTCCTCAACATTTGTTTCTGACCAGTGATTTTAAGTATTTGAAATTAAGTATTTTTTGTTTATGTTGGTTAAATATCAAAATGTATCCAAGGTTCTCATTGTTTTCATCCAGTTTGTTGATAACCTGGCAATAGAATAACTTTATTAATTCTGAAATTTTCCAAAAACTGTTTAAAGACAAAATATGGGGAAGCATTTCATCACTGTACTACTTCTATTACTGGTAAATGAAAGTTTTACGAATCCACTTAATTCCTAACATTAATTCTGACTATATTTGTTTCCAGCAACATGGTGTTGATTTGAAATACATGGAAACGGAAACAGAAAATAATGATATTGTGATGTATTTCCCACTGACTAATTCGACCACTTCAAAGGCTCATGTGGGACGGCTCACAGCGCCGTTGTGGGTCACCGATACAACATACTAATTGGAAGTGGTCGCGGAACGCATTTCCCATTTAATCGAATCGCAGCTGCACTCCGCTGGAAGTGTCAGGGCTGCGAACGAACAAGAGAGCAACGCGAACGTGTCCCAGTAACATTTAATTTTTTTCTCGCAACTTCACTTAGCAGAACAAAGCGAGCATCAATTTCCTCGCAGGTCGGTGTCGGAGTAATCGACTTTCCGAGTAATTGACGCTGGTTCCATCGGCGGGCGCTGCAGTGCGTTTATTATCGAGAGTGCGGCCGCTGGCGTGACGTTAATGCGGTTGGGGGTAACGCTGTTTGAGCTGCCTCTGGGCGAGGCGACCTCCGCTGCGCCCGTCGCCAGCGCCCGCGTAGCCTTTTTGCTCTGCGGCCGCCCCGCCCTCCAAGGCCCACCGCTACGGCGCCTCCTCACACTCGTTATTCGGCGAGTGGCGAGCAACCGCTCGCCGAACCCCGAGTAGTGTGGATGAGTTGCTTGTTATTTTCCGAGTAACGAACATTCGGTGCTCGCCCTACCGCCCGCGTGTTGGTCTTTAGGACACATCAAAGGGGAGAACATTCGCCGAACACAATAACTGTTCGGAATTGAGTGAGTTGTAGCTCGCTGTTGGGCGAATGCCGAATGTGTGGAGTCGCCTCTACGTGTCCCGTGTTCGCCAACTGCGAGGCACGTGGGCACTTATTTTTATTTGTTTTTAATATTTAAGTATTATGGTGTAGAAAACATTCCGCTGACATGGATGGCCGAGGTGGCTAGAGCGTGTGCTTTAGCGCCTCGGTCCGAAGGGTCGCGGTTTCGAGCCTCGCTGGAGGCACAGTTGTTTGTCCCTTGTTTTTCATGTATGTGTGTTGTCGTGGAAGGCCTTGTGTGTGTGTGTGTATTTCTGTATGGTCGTAATATCATTAATTCCTTTCGTGACTTAGAAACGTAGAAATCATTGGCATTGCGACATAGAACTGATTTGATGAGTGGGTCAATGTACTGAAATCATGACGGATATGGCAATATACTCTTACGATTACTTTCAACATCACAAATAACTACTGCGTTTGCTTCGTGGTAATGGAAGTTGGGAAGTTCGTGTGGATTCGCGGCGAAAATGCAGCTGTAACTGCGCTACTAATGCAGCCTATAGTTACGATCATTTTGGATAGGAGTAATTAAATTGAAAACGGGTTAAATGATCATTTCAAACACTCATTGTTTTGAATTCGATTAGAACATGAAAAATATGACATCTCTAAACATTATACAGTTATAAACTTAAATTTTATTACTGTTTTGAAATAGTTCATTCATTCCTTCGTGGAAATCCGTTACTAAATAAATAGCAAGAAGCATATACGAGCAGCTATTTTTTACGTTCATTTCATCGACTTCGGAGATACTTCCCTCTCTCTCAGGAGTCATTTCTTACAGTCGCGAAACAAGCTTTTGAACATTGCGCTTTGAATCTCCTACTTTGTTTCCAAAACTATCCGTGTGGAAAAAATGACGTTTTATCCCAACCGACATCTTTACGTAGAATACAAGTTCTGTTCCCTACCCCTTTGATACTTAATACTCTCAATACTCTTTATATAACTCAATTGATTTCCGATAAACCCTTGAAGATTTGGAAACTCGGCGAGAATAAAACAAAGTGTAGTAGATTTTTTCGTTAGGAAAAGGAGGTTACATATTTATACATTACGAGCGGCAGCTCCCAAGAGCATTATTATTACGTAACGAGAGCTTTACTGTAAATTACGTAACTACTGCATGTACTATTTGGCAACAACGTAATAGTTGGATCGAATGAAATCAGTGACTGGAGGAATTCTAGACTGCTCTGTTCGATCTGTTCCGGAATATCCTCCCATCAATTCCAACAGAGATTTCAGGTTGTTCTACAATGCAATACTCATTTTAACCCTTGCTTATTTATCCCCAGGTGAATTTCTGATTTTTTTAAATGGTTTTCTAGGTTTGTTGAGCACATTTTGTTGAGCTTTGGAATCTTTAGTCATTTCTTTTTCCATACTTAATTAAATTATGAATCAAAACTTTAACAAATGTTGGCAATATTTGCTGACAATTTTCCTTCCTATGTAACAGAAAATACCTGCAAAGCTTAGCAAATAAAGTACATATTTTATTTGATAGTTCTGTCGATGCAATAGTTAAACACTCCCTCATCTCTCATCTAGCAAATGAGAGCTCAAAAAAGCGTGGGTTCGGATAGTTTGTATAATGTATTGTCTCCTGTAACACTTGTGCATCTACGTTGTGGGGTCGCAGTTGAGCTCGACGTTCCATGCGTTAGCACTGGAAGGGCGGCGCATTTCGCACGGCGCGGCGCACCAAGGCGGGCTTCCGAGTCTCGCCCCCCCCCTTTCCCCGCCCGCGCGCCGCGGGGTGAGGGCGGGAGTAGGGGTAGGGGTAGGGGCAAGGGGAGGGGCGTGGCGTTGGCGTTGCGCGGCGCGCGCCGCTCATATCGCAGCAGCTGCCGCCACCCTCGTATATCTCGTTGCTCGCTCCGAGAGATGCCAAAGGGTGGCGCGGGGGCGAGGGTGGAGGAGGGGTGACGACGCACCGCCCCTGCCGTTTATTTGGGATTGCGCACGGCGCGACTGCTCGCCTGCCGCCCCCCTTCCCAGCCCCGCTTCTGCGATGGAGATGGTTGAAGTTTTGTTCCTGGAGTTCTTCGCCGTTTGATGCTATTGTTGTTGCTTTGGCACGCATGCTCTACCAAGACAAAACACTGCTCGCATTTACTATTTCACATTACATTATATTTTTTTGTATTATAAGTTATATTGGAAATGAGAAGAAGTGTGGAAGAATTGAGAAAAAAATACTGTTTAAAGAGGGGATTAAGAATGTATTTCCATCTTTTATTTTTGAATAAGATAATAATATATTCATTTTCTCATATATATATATATATATATATATATATATATATATATATATATATATATATAGTACCGAGACAGTTGTGTAATGCAGAAAAAAATCGATATCAAGATTTTGATAGAATGATACGAGAAGGTATGTGCTATTGTATCATACCAGTTCTGTATGAAATTTGTTTTGTCTGCCCAAAAATATAAATTACATTTTCATTTAGGAATCTATGTTTCTCCTGAACTGACCCAGGATGCCTAAATTCTTCCGACGGCTCGCACAAGATGCGAGATCCATTAATGACAGCTTCAAATCACATGATACATTCTAATTAATTTCTCTTTTGTTGTAGTAAGTACAGTAATATTTTATAAATGTAATAATATTAAACTTCATTTTCTTCAGCACCTGGCTATATGACGGTTAGCAGGGAAGAAGTAAATAATTCTCTAACCATCATTACCAACCTAGTTTTGTAATGTTCACCCGACCTCGACAGTCTTCTTTTTAGAACAGTGAACCTTATCTGAAACCCTTAGCAAGGTCGTCGGTTCTTTAGTATTTATGAAAGGGAATTCCAGCAAGTTTGCATTCTTACCGAGCTGTTCACTGCTCTCCAGACTTCAAACCTTCAGAAATACTTTCATGAGAATACCCTACAATTCCAGCAGACATCCTTGAAATGCTTGGATGAGCTTCTGAAGGGAAAACATTCTTCGCGAGATCGCGGCGATATCTGTCTGGAAATATGTACTAGAGGCCAGGCTTTATGCTGAAGGTTTTGCTTTGGAAGGGCTGGTGGACGGCAGACTCGAGGGGAAGTCTCTACTCCCCTGGAGCATGTTCGTCAGGCTGACAAACACTTTACAATTGACTTTGCATTTGTTAAGGATTTCGTTGGCTTGAAATCCCCATTTGAAGATAAAGAACCCTTTCGTTCCACACTTGTTTAAATCTACCAAAGTCTTAAATTGCATCCTCAACTTGACTACCACTACCTAAGGCGGGAAGCGGTAACCTTCAATTCAAACGGTAATAACCTTCAATTTGGCCTTCGACTTTTCCAGGTTTCTTGAGCTTCTCCCGATTACAAACGAACGCATGACACGGCTTTCTTGCCAGAGTCTTTTGTAGGACCTCTTGTTTGATTGGCTGGCGTGTGAAAGGTATTCATTGCGACTTAGTTCCTTGGCCTTGTTGCCCTCGTGTCCGCCTGCGATTGTTTTTCTTCGTGCAGAATAACCTGCGTTGTTCTCGAAACGTTTTTGATAGTGGTACACGAACATTGCAACAATGAAAGCAAGGTTTTTTGTATAAATAGAAACTCTTTCTAAGAACCAAACAAGAATGCGATGTTGTCACTAAAGCTTTTCGATAGTGTAGCAATAATAGACCAATTTAACAGCTTTTAGAATGTTAATGTATTAATTCTTAGTCGTACATTTTGATAAATATATTTATCTTAATATTTTAATTTACTTTTCATTTCTATATTACTAAGTCAGCGTGAAAATACTGAGTCATAATCGTAATTATTGTTATAATTTAATATTATTTTTTAAACAATCTTTAGTCGCCGACCTGGGTAGCCGAGGTTGCTAAGGGATTGTAGGTAGCTACGGACAGCACTACAACCGAGGTTGTAGGGTTGTAGCTGCCTCGGTTTGAAGGGTCGCAAGTTCGAATGCCGCCTCGGGCATGGATGTTTGTGTGTGCTCGTGTTGTTCTTACGTGTCGTGTTCCCCTACAGTTACCCCAGTGTAAATAATCACAGTGGTTGCCACATGACCTAGTAGTTAAAAAGCGACCTTAAAAAATCTTTTCTCGTGTAATCATTTCAATCATAACCTGGAATAGTATGTGAAAATAACGAAAAAAATCCATTTCCACACAACTAATCACTCTTGATGTGTAATTACTTCTACTTTAATATACTATTATCACTAAAATATGTTATAGTAATGTAACAATCCAGGATCCCCAGGAATGAAGACAGGGCAAAGAATAAAGATAAACATGTAATAAGTGGTATTAACATCAAAGGCGGGGACAAATGAAAGCGGTGTCGCGTAGCGATAATTTTTTGGAAGTCTAAGAAGACGCGACAAAATCATAATGGGGACAATATAGTTCAGTAGCGTTTGTCGAGTGAAACATTTTGGAAGTTATTTGAAAGAAATCAGTTCACGCGTTCCAAAGATATAAACAATTTAGTGAAGTACATTTTAAGCACACAACTAGACACGATAGCCATTGTTGTAGCATAAGATCTAATGTAAAAAGTTGTTTTTTTCAAAAAAAAAAAGTAAACGCGTGAAGCGATTCAAACGAAACTTTTGGCATTAATAGAAGAAATTATGGGGAAAATTATGGCACTACTCACAACGCGGAGAAATTTCGGGGGGCTACGGTATAAAAGAAAATGTAAATTGTATAAGTGGGAAATTCCAAATCAGTCGTATGACGTCAGAGCGGTGGAAGGGGATCGACCGTCTTCAGATTAAAAGAACTTTGGAAATTTTAGATGGTAGAAAACGAAATAGAAAACGGTAATAGCATTCAATTTGAAAATGCCTGAGAATAATAAAGAGAGACGACCCAGAAGAAGAAGATTAACTTAAAAATATATAATATTATATAGAAGACCCGGAAGTGATCGTGAAATGTTCGAGAAAAAAAAAAGAGGAAGTCTCGTGACAACAATGAAAGAATAACGCGGGGAGGATAGCTTGAGAGGGACGTATGTTGAAACGCTCCGCAAAAATTAAAAATTTTGTTAGAAAGTTGTGCTAATCACGCGAGCAAAGTTAATTTTATAACGTTTAGTTGTAGTGGAGAAAGTTTAGAAGGTGAAACGCGGAAAATTATTGAAAAATTTTCAAAGAGAACGTTGTTCGCGAATATAAACAGTCGCATCATCAGCCGTGTGATTAAACTCGTTTCGTAAGTAATAAACAGTTATAACGAAGAGACATTAATTATTTAAATGAAATTTTCCGAATTACGTGTGTGAAAAATGGAAGGATGCTGCGAATGGACAAACAAAAGGACGCTGCGTATATTTGGCGAGGGTGATGCATGAGAACGGCGCGGTGCAGGTCGCTGAACTCAACGAAAGGAAAGTGCACTAACTTTATTTAAATTGGTAATGCGCATTGATAAGAAGAAAGAATAGACTCATAGCTTCTAATGTACAAGGCCAAGTTTTGTCAAATAGAAATAGATTTTAGTGAAAACAAAAAATAGAATGCGCATTCAAGTATGAATGATTTGGTTTTAATCTTATAGTGTAAATCTTCAGTGTGAATGAGAATTTCGTGTTTCTAGGGTATTGTTTATTGTGTATTTAGTGTATTGTGTATTGTTTTTCGATTTTGTGTTGTTTGTTATTTGTTATGCCTCTAGCAGAGGAAGGAGAAAAAAAAAAAAACAGATAAAATAAACGATGTCGAACGTTGTTGGTTCGACATTAAACCAATGCAATTGGTCTTATAAGTATGTGTAGTTAGATGAGGACCTACGCCCACGTGCCCGAATACTACGTCAGGATCCTGTATAGGTCCGCCACAGCCTCACGCCCAGTATTTATATCTGTATGAATAAATATCAGAAAAGCAGCTAGGCAACGGGCAAATTTCAGATGTATGTATTTTTGGCAACCCAACGTCAGGCATAATAGTGGACATTTTGGTAAGAACTATAGATGAAAGGAGCACAGGTAAAGATCGTTACATATTTTTTGTAAATTAGTTTTGAGAAAGAAAAGCAGAACGGATAGGTGACGTGTACCATTACATATTTGGCAGCCCAGCGTGGGGGCCATTGTAGAAGGTTTTCGGAGGTAGACATAGGTACCGTTACATATTTGGCGCCGCAACGCGGGGCGTGAGTAGAACGAGTACCAGGGCACTATAATAGTACGCAAGTGGGCTAGGCAATCAGGTCAAAGATCATTGTAACCATAACATATTGTATTTCAAAATGGAGACGCGTAGTGGAAAAATGATAAGCATACGGGATACGTCGGATTCGGAAACAATTTCCGCTCGCGATGAGGACGAGGAGGGCCAACGTTTACAGGACGTAGAAGTAGAAGGGGAGGGGAATATTGCGATAAACACGCAAAGTGCAGATATGAGCCAGGAAGCTGCAGGTGAAATTGTTCCTGAGGTGCAAGGGGTACCCGAATCCACCCTTTCCATGTTGCTACGTGTAATGCAAGAAATAAGAAGTGACAATGTTAGGTTGGAGAATAATTTGCAGAGGCAAATAGAAGGTAAATTTGAGGAAGTTGTGGAGCAGAATAAAGGAATAAATGCCGCGCTGAACAAATTGCAGAATGAGGTGCAGGTCGCGGTGTCGAAAGTTCAAGACGAAGTAAGCGCGTTTAAAGTGGAAACAATCGCGCGTTTCGCCAGGTTAGAACAGAACGCGAAAACGGGGGAGGAAACATCAGAAACTCGTTTCGCGGTACAAGAGGTGTTCAACCAACAAATTAGTACAGGTGTGGGTGAAATCCAATCGACCGTGGGCACCTTGCAACAATCGGTGCAATTACAAGAAACGCGATTGTCAGACATAGGCAGGAATGTGCAGGACTTCAAAGAAGTGGCGCGACAGCAAGACGCTCGTATAGGTCGTGTAGAAGAATCTATCAGTGGGATAGATAGAAATATTATAACGGCTGTTCAGGGAGAATTAAATAGTCGGAAATTGGCAGATATAGGATCGACAAAAGAAGTCGATAAAGAAATTCTGAACAAGATAGCAGACCTAGAGCAGCAGGTGTATGCAGCGCGAAGGGCGAATGGCAATGGTTACGCAATGGGGCATGCGACGTTGCCAAATTACCTGCGATTTCATGGGGAAAGCAGAGAACAACCATACTCATTTCTGACGGCACTCGAGAACTATTTTAAAGTAAATAACATTCCGGAAGGAATGAAGTTGAGATTCGTAGAGGAAGCCCTTAGCTCTAAGGCGCAGTATTGGTGGCAGGCGCTGACACCAACACCGGAAACATATGGGGAATGGAGGGCTAAGTTTCTAGAACGATACTGGAACCAACACCATAGGTTCGAGTTGAAATACCGGCCGATGTCAGAACGGTATCGGAAAGGAAGCGCCGAAACTATGAGCGATTTCGTCACCCGGAAAGTTAGTGCATTTAAGGTATGCAGCGAAGAATTTAACCCGGCGGAAATTATTCGAATCCTCATTCGACAGATGCCGAGCGGGATAAGAAATTTGCTTTGGAACAATATGCCGGAGACGATTGACGCGTTAATTGAAAGAGTAAGTCGGTTCGATCAGGCGAACGACGAGAATGAACGGGACGGGCGTGACGGGAAAGGTCCGAATTCCGGTAATGGTAATGGCAATAACCGATACAATGGAGGGCGATATCGGCATGATAATGTGTGCGCAATAGAGGTGCGCGAAGACAAGCCTCGAGGGAGGGAAGAAAAGTCACAGGACGGACAGGTGCAACGAAAACCGAAGCCGAAGGACGGCGAACGAGCAGGCGCGGAACGATCGGAGCAAGAAGCCAGGGATCGTAATCAGGCAAAGACGGAAGGGGCGCAAGGGCGATGGGAACTAACGGCAAGGAAGGAAAACTAGATGCGTTTGGTGCGAGAAGGTGGATCGAACCAAACGAGAGGCAAAAGGATGTCGTGACAATTGTGGCAATAGCGAGCATTGTGGTCGAAGGTGATGAATTGCTTCGAGAGGAAACAACAGAAGGCGCAGGGCCAAGTAAATGTTTGATTCTGCAAGGCAGGTGTTACGGGAAGGAAGTTCGAGCGCTGGTAGATACGGGTAGTAGTATTAGTGCGGTATCGGAAGAATTTTGCAAGAAGGTGCAGAAAGAGGGGCATATGTTGGTAGAACTGCCGACGCGGAAGCTTCGCGTGATCATGGCTAATCGAAGAGCGGCAAACACCACAGGGAAGCAAATCTGGTTGGAAATAGATTTAGGAGAGGTGACAATAGAGGTAGCAGCAATTGTTGTCCGGGGGCTGATCCGTGACGTCATCATTGGGATGGATGCACTGGATGCTTGCCAAGCCGTTGTCGACGTGAGAGCGAGGAGAATAACGCTAAAGTCGCAAGGTTTTATTGGAAGCAGGTCAGTGGTCGCTCAACTTGATAGTACGGAGGCGGAAGGAAACGAGCTTCAGGCTACCATGGAAGAGACTCTTCAGAATGTGGAAAGGGCCGCGGAGGAGGTCATCGATCAAGAGGGCTGTCCGGTGCGAGTTCGCCAGTTGCTAAGGGAATTTATTGAAGTTTTTGGGGAGTCGTCAGAGCCGGTGAAGGGCTACAAGTTTAAGCTGCAATTGAAGGATACTACGCCGTTTTCTACGAAGCAATATCCCGTACCACAGGTGTATCATGGGCAGGTGCGCCAGTTGATTAAAGAGATGGAGCAGAAGGGCGTTATTAGAAAGGCAATAACCCCGTACGTTAGTCCGTTGGTTGTAGTAGTAAAGAAGAACGGGAACATTCGTTTGTGTCTTGACGCGAGAAGGTTAAATACGGTCACAATTCCACGATACGAGACGCCACCTACTGTAAGTGAAATGGTTATGAAGTTAGGAGGGGCGAAGATCTTCAGCGCGTTAGATTTTTCATCCGCGTATTGGCAAATAGAGGTAGAAGCTGGATGTCAGCAATACATTAGTTTTAAATTTGAAGGAACTGTATATTCATTTACACGATTGCCATTCGGGTTAAAAAATTCTGGCGCAGCGTTGATCAGGTATCTCGACGATGTGCTCCCGGCGGACTTGAAGAACACCATAGTGATGTACGTCGACGACATTATTTTGTTCTCACCTGATTTGGAGTCCCATTTGAAGGATTTGAAGAAATTATTAGAGATTTTCAAAGAGTACAATTTAAAATTGAACTTAGAAAAGTGTGAATTTTGTCGTCAAAAGGTGCAGTTCATGGGACACGAAATCTCGAGTGCAGGGATGAAGATACAGGAGAACAAGAGAGAATTGATTCGGAGTTTACCACCACCCAAGAATGTGCGAGGAGTGCGTCGACTTTTCGGAATTTGCAATTATTATGCGC